>OY757188.1:68555982-68585172 GCA_963583895.1 Melanophora roralis
CAAGGTCTGACAAGTGGTTCCCTTACTCTGCCCACTTATCAAGAATACTCTTAGACCACTCACCTGCGCTATGTAGAAGCGTCAAATGAACCCCTGCATGTTTCCAATAGAATTACCCCTGATGCACTTATTGCACCAATTAAGTGGTTGTTTGGCCCGCGGGAGGTGTTTTTCTTAATGACAACCTAAGGGATTTATTTGCCGTTTCCCGTGAAAGTGAAAAATTATGAAACGACTTGCATTGGTTTGTTACAATGCCGCAGTAATTTATAACATATTTTTGACTATTCAACAGCCACGCTTTTAAGGTTTAGCTCCTTTTCGCCAAATTTTTACTTAATAAAACTAATTTGGCCGAAAATTAAAAGTGTTTTCAAGGCAAAAATTATTGTACGAAACTTAAGTCCTCGTAATGTAAGAGAGTAAAGGCTTGCCCTTTTAGAACAATTCGTCAATGTTCCCTAAAATCAGTTTCAGCAAACTGTCTTGTTGGCCAAAAAAACAGTGTGCCTTTTTTTGTTAAACTACTTATATAAGTTGTATAATGATTTCATATTTCGCTTATAAGTAATCCCTATATATATTATAAAATCAAGGTGTAAGTTTGTTTGTTTGTTTGTTTGTTTGTTTGTTTGTCACGCAATCACGCCTAAACGGCTGGACCGATTTTCATGAAATTTGGAATGTAAATACCTTAAGGCCTTAAGTGTGCGATAGGCTATACGTTTTTGGAAAAAGGGGAGGTGCCACGCCCACAGCACTTCAAATCTAACTGTACATCTACTGTAAAAAAATAACTTTTAATACTGGTGCATATGTTGCACCGATTTTTTCAAAATTTTGTACACATTTATAAGGTCACTAACGGAAAAAAATTTTAAGGCAAAAAAGGAGGCGGGGCCACGCCCCCTAAAAAAAAAATTATATGATAGGCACTTATTCCAGACCGATTTTTTAAAATTAGTTCGCATATAAACGGCTTCCAAGTTAAAATTTTGGAGGTAAAAAAGTGGGCGGTGCCACGCCCACAAAAATTAAACTTTTTTTGCTGGTACTTTTATTGCACCGATCTTTTTTCAAACTTGGCGCACATATAAAAGGCCTCTAATTCTAAAATTCTAAAGGACAAGAACTAGGGGTTGCCGCGCCCACAAAAATTACAGTCTTCATACTGGTTCTTCTATTGCTGCGATATTTATGAAGCTCAAAAATTTACCTATAATTTTTATTTTTTTCTGTACAATAATTAGTGGCACAAAGATGGACAAACGTGCAAAAATATTTGAAGATAGAGCAATATTTGAGCCAGTTATAGCCTAAAACGCTAAATCCGGGAGGACTTTTGTATGGGAGCTAGGTCAAAAAATTAACTGATCATCACCATAAACAACATGCTTTTTTTCCATGCCAAAATACGTATCTGTTCCAAATTTCATCGAAATATCTGCAAAAATGCGGTCTCTACTCTGTTCAAAAGAATACATTAACTCCAAGCCGGACTGACGGACCGACATGTTTTAATCGACTCAGGAAGTGATTCTGTGTCGATCGGTATAATTAGGGGCAGGTCTGTGACCTTTACCTTTGTAGGGTATAAATATTTTTACAAAAACATAATCAAATTTGGGTATAACAATATAAAAGAACTTTAAACTCCTTTTGAAAAACACTTGAAATGTAATTATACTATAAATTAAGAACGATTGATATATACAGGGTGTCCCCCGGCAAGGTATACTAATTTATTTTACCGCTATTTTGATAAACGTTAGTCTTGACAGTTCGTATTTTTCAGTCATGAAGTAGAGACATGGCAAATTTATTATGAAAAAATATTCAGTAACCCAACGTGTTTTAATCAATAAAACATGACAAACCCGATTTTCATGAAAACATAATAATGAGTGCCGAGGCACATTTTCATTAGAGTGGATATGTCAATAGCCAGAATAGTCGGTTCTGGGTAAAAGAACCCCCTCAAATTATCCATCAGTCACTTTTGCATCCATTAAAAGTGGTAGTCTGGTGTGCAATTTGGTCAGGAGGAATCATTGGAGCTTACTTTTTTAAAACGGAAAATGGCGTAATGGGAAGCGATATCGCATACAGCAAGGATTACAATGGAACTTCTCCGAGATCTCTTTCCACAATAAGTTATTTTAAGAAATGGTGATGATGATTGGCCTGATTTGACTGCTCCGGACTTCTTTTTGTGGGGATATCTGAGCAGCAAGGTTTGTGCATATAAACCACCTTTACGGCGGACACCCCGTGTATGGCAATATTATTGGAGCAACAATACCAACAGGGTAATTCTAAGGGGAAGATATTTTTAAGCTCCATATACCAAGTAATCCAAAAGGTTTGCCTTCCAATTCTTAACGCTTGCAGTTTTCAAACAAACTAGCCTTTGCTTTAACAATTAAATAATCCCAGGTTGCTGAATTTGCTGGCTTGCACTTGGAACCCCCCCCCCAAACATACCAAAAGCATAAACAGCTCATCAAAACGATCAACATTTCGAGTTGAATCAAATGCCGTAATTTTCCCCGAGTTTTATATGCATTTTTTTAAGTTAGACAATTACTTTCTAACTTTACCTTTTAATATTATTCCCGCGAAACGCCGGGACGGGTAAGCTAGTATTTACATAAAGTGTACATATGTTTATTTGCGTGAAATTTTTTGTCTTGTTATTTAAATTTCTCAATTTTATTTGGAAATTTCTCATTTTTAATTGGAATTTTCTTAATTACAATTAGAATTTTCTCAATTTCAAATGGAATTTCTCAATTTTAATTGGAAATTTCTTAATTTCAATTTAAAGTTTTCAGTTTTAATTAGAATTTCTCAATTTCAAATGGAAATTCCCATCTTTAATTAAAACTTTGTCAATTTCAAGTGGAAATTCTCATTTTCAGCTGGAATTTCTCAATTACAAATGAAAATTTTCATATTCAATTGGAATTTTCTCAATTTCAAATGGAAATTCTTAATTTCAATTGGAATGTTCTCGGTTTCAATTGAAATTTTCTCATTTACAATGAAAAATGGTGTAGAGCTCGCACACCCGGAATATTTTTTAGGTAAATTCAAAGTGTTGTTTTAACCAGACCGCTTACATTTCATTTAAACTTCAAAATTTTTTTAGTTGCTTTTGAATTTTAATTTTGTAACTGACAAGTTTTGTAACACCGCTCAAAATTGCTTTTATTTAAGAAAACAAACACAACATACTTTTCAATAAAAAGCAAATGTATTCAAAAAATTAATTTCTTAGTAAAATAAATAAATATTTTACTTTACGGAAAACTTTTTAAATAGATAAGTAAGAGCGCTATATTCGGATGTGCCGAATCTTATATACCCTTCACATTGTCCTTTCGAAATCCCAATGTTTTTTTATTTTTATCCATTTTTTTACTTTTGAAATATTTTTTTTTTTTAAATTGGGGTCGATGTCATTTTTTAACGCTCCACGGCTGACAACGGGAAAGTTGTAGGGGTTTTTATCCTAATTTTTTCAAATTTTTTAACCTCTTTAGAGTGATGAGATAAGGGGTAAGTATATTTTAGAAATATGTTTGGGAGGGAAAACTAATGAGGGTCAGTGATACATTTTATTCCTCTAGGGGCGACTCCGGGGAAGTTGTACCCTTTTTTACCTTATTTTTTAAAATTTTGTATGGCAACCATGTTAGGGGCTGTAAATAGAGGGTAAGTATGCTCCACCAAAACGTTTGGATGGATAAACTAATGGGGGTCGGTCAAAAAACTTTTGGGCATTTGCATGTCTTTTTTGGAATTTTTGTATGGAAACCCCCTTAAGGCATGAAGATAGGGGGTTGGTTGTTCTAGACAACGCTAAATTGGCTTCCTTTTCTATAAGGATCCAGAATATATACTTTATGGGGTCCCAAATGGATAAAAAGATATTACAAACGGAATTAAAAAAAATTATATATACCCTTATCACTTATGTCAAGGGTATAATAACAGTCAGTAATGTAGAAATATTTTAAGTGCAGAAAAAACTAATTTTTAGTTGTAACTGTTGTGGATTTACATAGAAACAATTTGGTTATTTTGTCACTCGTATTATCTTTAATCTATTTTATGTAAAATAATATTAATTTTAAGCTTCTTTAAATATTAAAACTTTATGTATGTTTTCGTTACTGTTTTTGTTTTTGTTGCTCTTTTTGCATTTAAATCTCTTTACACAAACACAAACAGGTTGACTGATTTACAGGTTATTTTTCCAACCTTGGTAAAGCATTTGACCATTTCATATTTTACTTGAAAGATAAGCTTGTACTCAACATACTTAAAGTGACTCGACTACAAACCAAATATAAATAAAAGGTAAAAGTTTAATTTATCTACAAAGATATCAATTTTAAGTGATTATAACCCTTTGTCTGCATATCTTTGAAACTTAAGCCAGGAAAAGCTTTAAAGTAGTAAAATGTGCATACAAAAACGACAGCAGTAAATGTAAAAGATAAGTTGGTTTTAGTTAAAGCTCATAAGAACTAAGTATCTGTTTACAGTGCAAATAAAAGCAAAAACCAAGCAATATATGGGGTCACAGCAAGGATTATCGTTTAAAATAAACTTTTTAATACACTTTACTATATAACAAGCTAATGCGCCTTAGGTCATGTTTTAACTTACAAAAATAATTTTTAATTGTACTTAAAACAAGCTGGTTATTCAATGAGAAACCTAAAGATTAATATAAGTGATAATTTTTTTAACCAAAAAATTAAAATTAAGTCACATAATTTGTTTGGCTCTTAACTACTTTATTTATAGAAAAAATCTTGAAATATGCTTAAAAATTTGGCTAAGTCTACCAAGGGTCTGATGTTAGAACCAAGAAGCTGAAAGAAAAATGAATGAAAAATGTGATAGCTTAATTAAGAATAATCCAGAATATCAGGAAACAAAGAATTTAAGGTCAAAATAATTATATGTTTTTGCACCCGCACCGTTTGTTACTTTTTTAAAAAGTCGTATTTTAAAATAAAAATTTGCCACCAGACACCCTGTATAAAACTAACGTGCTTAACACAAAATGCCCAAGTGCAGTAATAAAATTTGCCAACAAAAAAATTTTAAGTCTTTGCTGAACGTAAATTTTAATATTATTGTTTCAATCGTTTTAAGACAGTTTTATAAAAATCAACTAAAAGGATTTCTGGTCAAATATTTAACTTGCTTGCAATCAAATGAGCCCCTTACGTAAATTCAAATTGAAATTCATATTCAATATATAAAACCATGTATGAATTAATAAACAGGTGTTTTATTATTGTTAGTTGTAAGCCCACAAATCAGAATGTGTATTCGTTAATATGTGTAACATGCAGATATCCATTGATGGCTTTGATTTTTTCCAACTTTTCATTAGTTGCCAGTTAAAAACGTAGTAAAAACCCCTTATTAAATGAAAAAATTTTTGTTGCTGTTTGGTTACTTGTTTATATTTCTTTTTATATTTTTTTATTATATTTTTTCTCCAATGATTGTTTGTTAATTACAGCATTTCATTTTTTCCCGTATCATTTTTTACTTGCCCCTGGTTGGTGCAGTTTCAGTTTAGTTTCGAAATGACAGCTGTCGGAAGGCATAAAAAACAATATGCAACAAAATGTGTTTACGCTTTCGAAAATTTGCTAATCTTAAAGCTTTATGAAATCGCAAACGAAGAAATATTTACATATGAGGCCAATTAAATTAAGTGAAGATATTTCATTTTTTACATTATATTTTTAAATTTTTGTATAAACTGTCTTACAAATGACTTTATATTTGAGAGCATATCTGCATAATGGTGTCATTTACTCAATTAAGAAATTAATAATAATTTAAGTAAGGCACAGAATTGGCCAAATAACACCAAGTTAAGCGTATCAACGCACAAGACGTCCGCTAGACTTGGGCAGATAGTAAAAGCTTAAAACTACAACTTTAAAATAGTTAACGATTTTATCCACTTTGGCACCGCAATTAACGCAACGGTTAACATCAGTCTTGAGATGAAAAGAAGAACAGTATCAGCCAAAAGATGTTACCTTGAGCTAAGTATGCTTCCAGCATAAAAATTCAAAAAATTTTATCGGTTAGAGAAAGAGGCATAAAACTAAAGGACTTTTGACATTTGTTTGTCTGCGCTTTAAACCAATTATATCGGGTGGTTAAATTTTAAAGGCCGATGTTGATTTTAAATAAAAAACAAATTTTTCAAAATTTTATTGTCATTTCTTTTTATTATGATAATACAGGTTTAATATGGTTTATTTATGCGTAGAACAAAATGGCCGCCGCGACCTCGGCGACACACCTTCATCTGATGGACCAAAATTTCGATGACGCGGAGGCATAATTGAGGTTCTATGTTGTTAATGTACCGAATTATCTCATTCATTACCTTTTAAATTATTGCTGACTCATTGACGTACACGTTTTTTTTTTCAAACAACCTCAAAAAAAAGGCCCAACAATGTCAAATTACATCATTTTGGCGACCAATTGACATCGCCACCAAGTGATATAACACGGCCATTGAATTTTTCGAGCAAAATATCAGTTGTTTCGTCAGCTGTGTGGCAAAAGGCACCGTCCTGTTGAAACCACATATTTTCCACATCCATATCTTCCAATTAGGGCCAGAAAAAGTTCAGTATCATCTCACAATAGCGAAAACCATTCATAGTAACTGCCTTACCGGCCTCATTTTGTAAAAAATTAGGCCCGACGATTCCGCCGCCTATAAACCGCACAACCAGTCACTCTTTGTGGGTGCATCGGATTTTTTACAATCACTCTTGGACTATAATTCGCCCAAATGCGGCAATTCGGCTTATTGATGAATCCACTAAAGTGAAAATGTGCCTCATCACTAAAGATGATTGTTTCAAAAATTGATCATTCACGGTTGCCATTTCTTGCCACCATTCTAACCATTGACGATGTTTGGAATGTTCAAGAGGCTTTATTTATTGAGTCAATTGCATCTTGTAAGCTTGTAGATGCAAGTTTTTATGCATCAATGACGAGCGTAAGAGGTGGAGTTGCTGGGCATGGCGACGAGTTAAGGTGGACGGCTCTTAAGCCACACTTTTGCGAACGGCAGCAATATTTTCTGCAGTACGAGCTGTACGAGCATGCACTGGTGTTATCACATCTCCTACAGACCCGGTTTGCTTTTTAAGCAAAAAATTTTTCCGATTGTATGCACATTTGGACGATAAAATTGACCGAAAAAATTACAAAGCACACGATTTGCATTTTGAATTGAACTCCAATTTTCATAATAATCCTGAATAACAATTAACAAATTAGTTTTTTCGAGCTTTTGGTCAGTGTTGTTAAATTATATATTTTATTTTATTTTGCAAATATTTCGTTACCCATCGAGTAACATCTTCAGGGCTAATATCTAGTTTATAAGATTACAAAAATCACAAAAATACAAATAAGTACATTAAGATAAATTTAAAACAATTTATAAACAACAGAATAACAAAAACTTACATATGTTTACTTTTTGTGGTAAACAAAAAAACCGCTCTTATTATAATTATTTGTTTTTGTTTTAACAAAAAGTAAACATATGTAAGTTTTTGTTATTCTGTTGTTTATAAATTGTTTTAAATGTATCTTAATGTACTTATTTGTATTTTTGTGATTTTTGAAATCTTATAAACTAGATATTAGCCCTGAAGATGTTACTCGATGGGTAACGAAATATTGGCAAAATAAAATAAAATATATAATTTAACAACACTGACCAAAAGCTCGAAAAAACTAATTTGTTAATTGTATAAATTCTATGGTCGAATAAAATCTAAAACTGAAAATATAAAATACGGAGAGCACGCCGTAATCACAAACAACATGGTATACAACAAAATAAGACAAGACAAAATCACTGGAGATAAAATCAACAGATATAAAACATTAAGAAACAAAACAATTAAGTTAAAATCGACGATCACATTTCTAATACGTTGCCGAAATGCTGGTATAATACCGGATTTTATCGTAAACTCAACTAAGAATATATATACGATGTTCGCCACAGATATTGACACAAAGGTAAATACAAAACCGACACTCTTAAAATACATAGAGAACTTTCATAACAAAATATTAAATTTATTAATAAAACAAAAACACGAACTACTAAAACACTATGGGAAAGAGAAAGACAATATAAGGAAAAAGATAGAAATACGCGTAACTAATCAAGATGCGGTCACACTTTGGGACAGCGAAGCTTTGCTGGAGGATAGTTTGAACAAAAAGACGAAAGCAACACATAAAAAGAAATTTGAGAAATTAAAAAACAGACAAAGACAAGAGTTTGAAATTAAGTTAAACAAAAACTGGTTTGTCAACAAAACAGATACGAATATTCCGGACGATATCCAGTGGCTACTTTCACTGGGAAAAAAACATTCTTTACCCGTGGTTAAACAACAATTTCCCATGCTTAAATTCATAACAGATGGTGAGGATTTTTTACAGACGATACAGGACAAGGAAGAACAAGAGTTAGCTAGGACAAAATTTACTACGATCATAGAGAGTCACATTAATAAAATAAGAATGAATAGTAGAGACAAATTTGTGTTAAACATAGTGGAACAGGCTAAAAAGTTTTTAAACTCAAATAAAGATATTTTGATATTAAACGCTGACAAAGGTAACGCCACTGTAGCAGTGGAGAAAAAAGAGTATGACAGACGGATGCAACAAATAATTGGTGATATTATGATGTATAAAAGAGTTGACAAAGATCCCACAAACAAATACCAGAAGATAAACAACGAGATAGTGGACGATCTATTTAACAAGGGCATAATAAGTGCAATGGAGAAAAAAAGACTAAAAACTGACGTAGCCGTAGCACCAAGGATATATGGTCTACCAAAGATCCATAAAGAAGGGTACCCGTTGAGACCAATATGTTCGAATATAAATGCTCCATCTAACAAATTATGTAGACATATTACTACAATTCTAAGTAAAATTACTCATGATTCAGATTACAACATTAAGGATTCTGTGCAATTTAGAAATAAAATAACTCACTTGACTATAGAAGAAGATGAAAAATTAGTGTCATTTGATGTAGTGTCGTTATTCCCGAACGTACCTGTGGACCTTGCTTTAAAAATAATAGAAGAAAGATGGGAAGACTTATCGTTGCACACGAAAATGTCAAAAGATATGTTCTTTAATGTCCTCAGATTTTGTATTAAGGACAATCGATACTTTAAGTACAAAGATAAAGTATATATACAGAAAAAAGGATTGCCAATGGGTTCACCAGCATCCCCTATTGTTGCAGACATCGTTATGGAATACCTCTTAAAAAACTGTTTGTCAAAGTGTACGTTAAAACCTAAAATATTGACGAAATATGTGGATGACCTTTTTTGTATAGTTAAGGAAAGTGCAATAAATGAAATTCTTAACATTTTGAATAGCTTTAATAATAATATAAAGTTTACGGTAGAAATTGAGGAAAATAATCAATTGCCCTATTTAGACACTATATTGACGAGGCGTGGGGGTAGAATAAGAATCAACTGGTACCAGAAACCTACTGCATCTGGCAGAATTATAAATTTTTACTCAAAACATCCAAAGAGAGTTATAATCAACACTGCCAAGAATCTCATAAGAAGAGTTTTAAGTATTAGCGACATGGAGTTTCACAGAACCAATAAGGAAAAAATAAGGGATATACTGCTCCAAAATAATTTTCCACCAAAAATAATTAGCAAATTAATTAAAGACTACGATAAGGAGAACACCAGGACTAAAGAAAATGACGAGAAACCAAAAATTTTTAAATCTTTAATATATGTTCCGGAAATATCAGAAAGATTGGAAAAATCCAAGTTATATAATGACCAAAAATATAAAATAGCACACAAAACTCACAATAACAACGTATCTCAACTATATAGTCGAACAAAAGATAAAATACATATATTGGATAAGGCAAATGTCGTGTACAGAATACCATGTAAGGGTAACGAAAGCGAAAAATGTGACAAAGAATATGTAGGTACAACTAAAAACAAATTAAAAACCAGAATTGCAGCACATAAATCAGACCAAAAAGTTAAAAAACCAAATTGTTTGCAAAAAACAGCATTAGCGACCCATTGTGCAGAAAACAACCACTATCCAGACTTTGAGAGAGTGAGTATAATGGACAGTGAGAACAATTATCAACGCCGCTATATGTTAGAGATGCTGCATATCATAAACTTACCAACAACAAAAAGAATAAATTATAAGTGTGATACTGAAAAGCTCGCTCAAATGTATAGACACCTAATAAGAAAAAGAAAATTATGACATAAATAAATATTAAGTTTTTTATTGTATATTACAATTACTGGACAATAGTGGTAAACAAAAAAAACCGCTCTTATTATAATTATTTGTTTTTGTTTTAACAAAAAGTAAACATATGTAAGTTTTTGTTATTCTGTTGTTTATAAATTGTTTTAAATGTATCTTAATGTACTTATTTGTATTTTTGTGATTTTTGAAATCTTATAAACTAGATATTAGCCCTGAAGATGTTACTCGATGGGTAACAAAATATTGGCAAAATAAAATAAAATATATAATTTAACAACACTGACCAAAAGCTCGAAAAAACTAATTTGTTAATTGTATAAATTCTATGGTCGAATAAAATCTAAAACTGAAAATTCTGAATAACTTTTACGTGTTGTTCAATGGTAAATCTTTCCATGGGGTTCAAACTAAGTTATCTTAGAATTGAGAAATGTCAAAAGAATCGCAAAAAAAAAACTTGAAGTTTAGGTGTGGTTTACAATCAACATCGGCTCATAAAATTTAAACATCCTTTATAACTGACTTTATGCGAATCAATAATGCAGGAAAAAAACTAGTAACCAGAAATGTTTTACACTAATTTTTGCTGGGCAGTTCATATCAAATCAACCTCCCGACAGAGAAAACCCCTTTTTCTTCAAGACACAGATGCTAAATGTGCTTAACAATATGAGAATCTAAAGCATGGTTACTTTCGAAAGCAGGCAAGGCAGTGTTTAAAGTGCTCGAGAGGACAATTCTTCGAAAAATCTATTGACCAATCTTCATGGACGTAGGATGCCAGTTTTGTGGGAACTAGGAGCAATAAAAGTTTTTTTCCGAGATTGACATAGATAAGCATATTAAGATTCAACATTTGTGTGGGCCAGGATGAAGATCCTTGAGCTAGGAAGCCACTAAACCTGTTGACGGATCACGTAGAATTAGAGAACCGAAACGGTGATTGAAGGATTAAATAAAGGAAGACATCTCGAAACTTAGTAAGGGAAAGAACAAACGTAATGAAATAGCCCCTTAAGCTAGTAATTAAGTTAGACGCTCTAACGCGATGTTATTAATAATATAATATAATATAATGTTATTAATAATAATGATAAAAATAAAAAAACTTTATGTTACGTGTGGGGGAAAAACTGACTCCAGAGTTAAAGCTAAAATTAAGAAAATTGAAAAAGTCAGAATGAGATAAAGAAGACTAATCAGAGTGTCAGGTGGCAATCAAACCTCTGACCTCATTCCAGTAAAAGCACCCTTCACTAAAGGCAATTATTTTTATGTGTTCCTTTTCCAAAGTTTCTTGTAGAAATTTTCTTTTTATATCAGGCTTTTAGAGACCGATTATAAACGAAGCTTTCGTTCGTAAAAGGTCTGTCAAAGCGTAAGTATTCAAAATTTATTGTTAAAACAAAAAATTTAATCAAAGTAAATGTATATTATATAAAAAAAAATACACAAAAAGCCTAAAATAAAGTTAAAAAAGTGACATAATTAAGAATTGATTTAATTTTCTTGATTAATGTATACATCAGTAGCTTCGGACAAAGATGATACGAAAAATATTTAAGTCAGAACAGGAAAACTACGCAATAGATCCAGTCTTCTGATGAAGACTGTGAAGATGATTACGTTAAGCTCTTGGACGATTGCTTTAAATAAGTTTTGGGGAGAGGTAAGAATTTGTCAAGAATTGCTAAATAAAACGAACATGCGAATTTTTATCTGGTCCATTGGAGATATGGTAACTAATAAATGGCTTTTATAACACAAGCACCTTAAGCATACATTTTGTTGTTGCGTCCGCAAACCCCAAAAAAAAATTGAGTAACTTTAAATATATACACACATTATAGGGTGTCTGGTAGCAAATTTATATTTTTTATTTCAATTATTTCAAAAAGTAATAAACGGTGCGGAAAAAGGCTGGCATCGTTGGAATTATCGATTGTACGGATTTGTCAGTCACGATGTCACAGTGGTTAAGGGGGCATCGCGCGTTCGCTGTGGCGACGTTTTTAAAAGTAATGATTCTTACGTAATTGCTCGTCGATAATTTTGCTTATAGTTCGGTATTCGACGAATACGTAAAAGAACAAGTATAAACTTAATTCGTTCGGCTATTAATGTCCCACGACCAGAGCCCAGTCGATTTTCTAGGACTCCCTAAAACAATGAACTGGTTTAAAACATTACGCTAGAAAACCCGCGACTTTCAATACGGAAAAGGATCTGAAATTCAATCTTTTTAATACAAAAATCGTCTAAGAACTGAAAGAAAGTGACTATAAATAACGCAAAAAATTTTGCAGAACGATTTTGAAGCATTTTTGCAATATAAATCCCTTTTTTTGGCGGCGAGGCTTATTTTCACTTAAGCGGATACGACAAAAAGAAAGACTGCATTCACTGGTCTGCAAAATTCTACAACCCTCGATTAAGACATCAAAACCCGATGCATTGCCCTAGGGGAATTGTTTGATGTGGTGGCGTGGCATGAGATAATTGGACCATTTTTTTTGAAATATTTCGAGGCCAGGCGACAAATGTCAACGATAAAAATTATCGATGCATGAGTACGGATTTTTTTTTTTGCCAAAATTGCGAGCTCATCAATTTTTCTTTTTACACACGTGGTTTTAACAGGTTGGGGCGACTGCATATATAGCCACACAAACTGATATATACGCTATCACTATGTAAAGTGTTATATTATATCCTAAGTAGTTTGTAACTATATATATTATTTGTAATATTAGATACATATATTATTATCAAATGTAATTTCAACTAAATAAACGGATTCGTTAGTATAAAAGATGAGTATTCATAGTACTTAATATCAATTGTTACTCTTTATAAGCGTAGCAACTTATTTTCAGTTCTTTTGGATACAAAATATAATAAACTAGCTGACCCGGTGAACTTCGTACCACCTACCAATTATTGAATATATGGATTTTTAAAACAAAATACAAAGTTTATTTAGTCAAATAGTTCATTGGAATATGTTATAAGGAAAACAAAAATTCAAAAAGACTACAAAAATAAGGCGTTTCAGGTAAAAGCTGTTAAGGAAGCAATGTATTTTCGTGCATGGGTTATGTTTAGGTTAATTCCCTTCAGTGCAGTACCTTGTGATATAGGTATGACACGTTTCGTTTTGTTATCAGGTGCAAGTACAAATAAAGCAGATGGTTTGCCCACACGTAAACATACAAGCTATATTTGGCTATGAGAAAAACATGTATTTTCTAAATTAAGACAACAAATACTCAAGGATTGTCCTTGTGATTTGTTAATCGTCATTGCGAATGCAAGGCGAATAGGAAATTGAATTAGCTTAAACTCAAAAGGCATATCGGTTGGTATCATCGGAATTCTCGGTATGAGAACTTCTTCCCCTTTGAATTTTCCTCTTAGCATAATTGCGTGTATAACATGGACCATCAGTTTCGAATTACCAAATGCGTTCCATTGCTAAGTTTTGGTTGGTTTAAATTTCGAAGCACGATAACTACCGAACTACCTTTAGTTGTAAGTTTTGCGGTGGTAAGCCAGGCACATCCAAGGAGCTTAAAACTTCAGTTGAATAGTTGGTGGCTTCATCTTCGTTTGTTTCACAATCAATAGATTTAAAAGAATGCATAGTACCAACGATTTGATTTCGAACTACAAACATAGTTTAAATCATCAACATCTATATTTTTAGCTGCTAAAATTAACCGTTCACTCAACCAGTCATAATTTTTCCCGTTAGCAATTATGTTGGGGAATACTTTCTGGATGAGCTCTTTTATTGACAATACAAATTTACAAAAATTTTGAGGAAACAAAATCAATCCGCTTGATTCGTAGACAGGAATACGGCCAATACCGATAGCCAAAAATTGGTTGGAGAAATCTTAAGCTGATAAATCGTTGAACAATGTTTTCTATCAACTGCAGTATCTTTGCAAAACGCCACAGACTTGAAATTTTAAAGCAAGCACTTATTCGATCAGCAGCCGTCGATCTTGGAATGACTGGCAGTGCTTGGCGGAAATTACCAGACAGTAAAATCATTCCACCTCCAAAACATCTTAAATCACTGCGCAGATCTTCTAGTGTTCTTTTAAGAGCTCCTATTGCACGCTTGTGTACTATTGTGCATTCGTCCCAAATAATGATTTTACACGCTACTAAAACTTTGGACATGGCGGAGTTTTTCGCAATGTTGGATCTCGCACGAACAGTGGCTAAAATCAATGACATGACGAATGTCTTCCCAGTTCCACCGGGGGCATCCAAAAAAAAAACCGTCATTTCCATAATCAATTGCCTTCAATATTATATCATAGACTTCCTTCTGTTGGAGGTTTAAGAGAGAAACATTGGTTTGAACTAATTGGTTCAACTCATGTCGATCGTATTCACGTTTAGCCTCCAATTCTTGATTTAGTAGCTCATTCGTTTCATGTTCTGGTGCTGGCAGTCCTAACCTGACTAACAAACTGCCGCAAATAAGGTAACACATGTCTTAAATTAAGAGCAAGACCCGGTTATGCATCTTCGCATTGACTTCAAGATTTGGATTTCTTGAGCAGACACGATATTGATGTAAAATGTCTTTCGACATATTGTCCTTGTATTTGTTCCACAGGACATTTGGATATAACGGGAAGCATGTTGAAATGATAACAGCAAATAATGTTCGTATCTGGCTTGGATGTGCAGATATAGTTGCCTCAGCGATTGTCGTACTCCAATGAGTATCATTTTCAAGCAAATTGAGGTCTTTAAATGCAGCACAAAATGTTGGGCAGACATTCCAAGTATAATACCGTGGCATCTCCGAGTAAAGTTTGTGCAAACGGATCGCTTTGACAAACAGCAAAGAAACTTGTCAATGTTGTCGCTGGAGGTATTTCAGCACGTTGAACAATATTTGCCGCAGTGAAATATACTCGTTGGCTTTTCTCCAGATGCACTGCTAAATGAGCAACAGTGGGATGACGTTCGTGAATAGGGAATGAGAAAATACGCCAAACCGCCTCATTGCAGTTCACTTATCGCCCAACTTGATAACGCGTTATTTCATCGTTGCCATTGGAGGTTTGGATGCTAAAAACAGCCATATCGCTGCCTTTCGTGACATATTTGCAGATGTACTTCATCGACTTCACTGAATTAGAATATTCAACATTGCAATGTGTCTTAAATGATTTGGAAAGAAGTGGCGAATACGGCACAGTCCAACTGTTGTCAATCACAAAATCGTTTCCTTTTACTTTCTTTGTAATAGTTTGATCGTCGTCATTGGGCGATCAACGCCGATACAGTGGATAACCGTCATTGCCAGTGATAGTTTTCGCCGTCAATTTTCGTGGATAATGTTTGGAACACTTGCCGTCGACCATGCAAGGAGATTGGTGGTTGATGGTGCCAGACGGTCCATGAATCATATTTGTAATTAAAACATCATGTAGTTCTTGATCTGTTTCGGGATCAGGAATGTCGGCACTTATTGAATACATCCAGCATCGAGAATCTCCGAACACGTATTACCTAACAATATATATAATCAGCAAACGAATTTTTTGCCCAAACCCACACAATTCACAAAATATTATCCTTAATAACATGTCAATAACGTTATAAACATGTTTTTTTTTCGTTTCTTTGATAATTACTGAAAACTGCTGATAAAGCGTGAATAGAAAAGCTGTAGCATATCGCATCTTTTATGATGGGAAGCTTTTACCAAGAAAAACTTCACAAACAGTTCAGTTTATAATGGCTTCATTATTTTGTAGCCTATCCGCCACTTGTAAACATTTTTTTTTTATTTTTTTAAATGATTGTTGTGCTTACAAAACAATGTATAGAAAAAAAAGTGCGTTAAGGACTCGCTAACTGACGGACAGATTCATCATTGCATAGCCTAAATGCTTAGGGCAAGACTTCAAATATATATTGGTTAATCTTGTAGCTTCTGAGCTAAAAAACGATAGAATTATAATTTTATTTACGATCGACAGGTTTCAAAGTTATGAATGCATTTTTCGTCCTTTTTTGAAATATTAGACCATTAGAGGCGAAACAGGGTAAAAAACCATATTTTGAAACTGTTTATATATATCTATTTTGTACCTTTGGAACCGAAAAATATAAAAAGGGGCTCAAATTATATTTTGAAATTGCGTTCGACAGGTCTCGAAAAAATATGATTATAAATCATCAAGGGGTAAAAAGGAATAAACATTTTATTGGTTTTTTTTTGGGTTATTTTTGTTACTTTTAAAGTAATAATTTTAATTGCGTTCAACTGGTTTAAGGAAAATATGAACACGTTTTTTAAAGTTTTTTTTTTGTAGTTATTGAGCCTTATATAAGAAAGTATTTTTGTTGTATGGGAGATGCCATGTCCATTATTCCCTTTTCTTCTAAGTATACTCACCTCAATTATGTATATTAGCAAACATAAACATCCATAGACAATTTTGAGACTCTAGCTAAAGAATTATTGAAGTACACATCAAAATGTTTGGAAAACTTAGCTGTCACAGTTAATGAGATACACATATAAATATTGCCACGCTATTAGAGGTTCCACACCATAATTCACTTCCTGACAATACTCGTCCTAGTTATGCATATTATCATAATAAATACCCATATTAAATTTGGAGATTTCAGCTTTTACATTTACTGACATATATATGTAAAAGATTTTTTCTTGTAAAGAAGGTGGCACGCGTATTATTATCTTCACGCCCAAGCTCAGTTTTATTGTAAACATCAACTTTGTAAACACCTACATAAAATGTGGGGACTTTAACCCATACACAGCTGGATTATGCCTATTACCATTATAAACATCTTTACAAAGTTTTGAGAGTTCAACTGTTACAGTTATTGAGATATATAAAAAAACAATTTTCGTTGCATGGAAGATGCGACGCCCATTTCTTTTTTCCCGCTCATACAGAGCACAATTATGCATATTGGCACTATAAACATCCGTACAAAGTTTGGAGACTTCCGCTATTACAGTTATTGAGATATATACAAAAAACTATTTTCCTTGTATGGGAGGTGCCACGTCTATTTATTTTTTCCCGCCCACACAAAGCTCAATTTTGCATATTGGCACTATAAACATCCGTACGAAGTTTGGAGACTTCAGCTATTACAGTTATTGAGATATATACAAAATACTATTTTCGTTGCATGGGAGGTGCCACGCCCTTTTTTTTTTCCTGCCCACACATAACTCAATTTTGCATATTAGCACTGTAAATATCCGTAAGAAGTTTTCAGACTTCAGCTATTACAGTTATTAAGATATATACAAAAAACTATTTTCCTTGTATGGGAGGTACCACGCCTATTTATTTTTTCCCGCCCACACAAAGCTCAATTTTGCATATTAGTACTGTACACATCTGTGCGAAGTTTGGAGACTTCAGCTATTACAGTTATTGAGATATATACAAAAAACTATTTTCCTTGTATGGGAGGTGCCACGCCTATTTATTTTTTCCCGCCCACACAAAGCTCAATTTTGCATATTAGCACTGTAAACATCCGTACGAAATTTGGAGACTTCAGCTATTACAGCTATTGAGATATATACAAAAAACTATTTTCCTTGTATAGGAGGTGCCACGCCTATTTATTTTTTCCCGCCCACACAAAGCTCAATTTTGCATATTAGCACTGTAAACATCCGTACGAAATTTGGAGACTTCAGCTATTACAGTTGTTGAGATATAAACAAACAACTATTTTCCTCGTATGGGAGGTGCCACGCCTATTTATTTTTTCCCGCCCATACAAAGTTCAATTTTGCATATTAGCACTATAAACATCCGTACGAAGATTGGAACGTTCAGCTATTACAGTTATTGAGATATATACAAAATACTATTTTCGTTGTATGGGAGGTGTCACGCCCATTTATTTCTTCCCGCCCACACAAAGCTTGATTATGCACATCAATAAATAATTTAGCTGTACCAAATTTGGAGACTTCAGCTATAATAGGTATTGAGCTATGTGAAAAAAACTGTTCAATTTGTATGGGAGGTGCCACGCCCAGTCGGAATTTCCAAAAATAAATAAGCCTAAAACGCATTCCCAGATATCGGGTATGTCTTTTTTTCAAGTTTCATTTAAATCGGTCCAGCCGTTCTTGAGTTATAAGCGGTGTCACTAACAAAAAAAAAATTGTTCTTTTATATATAAGATTTAGTGGTAACCAATGGTTATACAGATATATAAGAGAAAAAGAAAATCAAAAGAGTTAGATAACGAAAAATGGTTTGTTGAATTTTTAACGAACTCTTAAATGTTTGGGTTTGTTTATAATAATTCTCAATAAGTTTATTGAAGTTATTATATAAAGGCAGAAAATATTCATGTGGTTTTTTAGGAATTTGTTTAAAATCTACTGATTATTCGGTGTAAGATCCAATGAAATTTTCAGTTTTAGTTTTTTTATTTAATTTATATAAAACATATGTGTACTTAGGAAAAATTTTGGTTTAAAACAGGTCACACAGCCGCTTTGAAAAAGAGTTGAAGCATATTCGGCTTCTAAAATTTAACTAAAAGATGTTAAAGTGAATTGGTAATACACTTTTAGATAAGAATACCAATATGCTGTGAGATAAATAAATAGTTTCTAGGCTAAAAAAACATTCGTGAGACTTGTATAAACCGTCACTGCATACAATAATTGGTAAGAAGTTTTAAAATTTTAAAACTTGTAAAAAACACTTAATGCACTATCGAAAAATTACGAAAGCACCAAGTTAGTGCCTTTTCTCAGTTTGGAACTACAATTAACAATTTGCAGTTTTGAGTCAGCACTAAAAAAATGCTAAAAGCACTAAGTTACCATCGCTGCTAATTAGCTTTGATTTGATCCTAAATCAAAATGACAAACTCCATTATAGAGCTCAACTTCCACTCTCTTTTAATTGAGGACAAGGTTTTTCTTTTAACTACTAATAAATACAGTTGGTTTTTTAATTGTTTAGTAAATAAAAAATATTTTAATATGCTTAGGGGAAGCAAACAGTACTGCAACTAAATTGCATAAAATTGTAAACGTTTGTATAGTTTAATTTTCTATTTTCTATCCTAAAATAATATTTCTCATACTTGGCATACTTAAACAGGAACTATTTTAATTTCCTGAAACTTTGAGAACTATTAGATTAAAGAATAAATTTTAAAACTATTAAATTGTTAGTTATTTTTAAATAAGATCATATATTACGGCTAATGGCTTTAATTCAAAAAAAGTAGTTTAAAAATTGAGTAGTAAAAAGGTACGTTTTAGTTCTACATGTGTACTTTCAACTATATACAATATGCAAAAAGAGATTAGTTTCAAATTGATGCTTGTATGTATTAATATGTGCATTTTTAATGCATACATATATTTGTATAAATGCAAATATGTAAATTCATCAGCATTTTTCGGTTGTAATATTTAGTTTTGTTAGGCCAAAGCTAACAAAAAAGAAGCAAACATTTTTAAAAAACTTAAAGGCAAAAAATGTTTCTTAGTTTTAAGTTATTAACATACTAGAGATACAAAAGTGGAATCATAAACAAACATCGCACAGTATTGCAAAATTTTTTGAAAAATATTATAAATTTTTAATATGTTCTTTAACATAGAAAACGAAAAGTAATATTTAAAATTCAAGCTACATAACAAATGATTTGTATTATAAAAACATGTACTCAAAGTTAAGATTTTTAACCAATTGCTCAGATTATACGTGTTGGAATATTTTCTGTACCACGGTAATTGTGAAAATATGAACATTTTTAAATATCTTTAATGGCCAGATTTTCCTTTCCTTCTCATAAACTATTCAGGTGCCAGGGAAATGAGTTGCATAAATATTTTGGATGTTAAGAGGAAAATATACTTCTTTGCAAGTTAAAATTACCTTTCTTGTTTCCTTTTTACTTCTAATAAAACCTTAGGTTCGCTTCCTTTTTGTATGTAAAAAAAATGTTAAAAAAGTAGAGATATGGTAGTTGCTATTACTTACCGGATATATTTATGCATAAACAAATTTGCTGCAATAAACACAAAAAAAAACTCAAAATACCAAAAAGCAAAAGGGTGATCCCTGTTTTGTTATTTGTAAAAACTTTTGTACTGGAAAAAGTTTTTAAAATTGTAAGTCTTTGTTGTAAATAAAATAAAGTTAAAGCTAGACATGTGTATTTATAATTATCAAAACATAAAAAAGGTATCAGAGATCAGTTTTTCAAAGAATTAAATACATTTAAGCCGATTGAAATATGACGAAAGGCTAATAAGTATTAAAGTTTTACGTAAAAATATTGATATTTGATATATTTTTCGAGCTAAACTAAATTTAACTATAAAATTTTTTCTTACCATAAGTAGCAAGGAGGTTAAAGTCGGTCAATCTCTACCACACCTTAATCTAAAGCTTATGTTAAGTGAAAGCTAATGCAAGAAGGAGGAAGAGATTTTCGTGAATGGGCTTACATGGGACCCGTGGAAACTTTTTTGCCGACCGTTACAAAATTTAGGCAATTATTTTTGTTGTTAAAAACATTTTTTATGCAACATTTTGTTTTGATGAGCTATTTACGGGAACAAACCTGATATTTAGGTGGAAGCCTGCTTCTTTTGGCAGGTGCGGCCAATAATGGACACATGTTCACAAAATTTTGTGGAGCCCATTTCACTTTAATAAAAGCCATGTGAATATATTAATACCGGAAGTCTGTTAGTATATAAACAAACTTAACTAAGAGCATTGAACAATAGAATGAAGATGCGAATTTAATTTTTTAAAGAATATGTCATCCAGATCTCTTCCGTCGAGTTGAACACACTGTTCAAAATGGAGCCCTGTACTCTGCACCACAAGCTGCAGTAAGCTTGGTTCAATTGAGTGAATTTCTCGGCGAATGTTTTCCTTTAAAACCACAAAAGGTATGCCCATAAAAAAATCCACGATGGCAACCTCGGTGACCATGAGATGTCCTCAAAGTGATGGATCAGTTTTTGGGAAAAACTTTTCCGAAGCAAATTTATTAAAACTCTGTTGAAATCTTGTGCGTAAAGAACAGAATGTATGAGCTCGCTGGTTTAGCAAAAACAATTCTGTATGCATGCGTCGATAGTTTTAACCGTTGGCAATCGTCGCCTGGCCTTGAGAATTTTCGAAAAAAAATTGTCTAGATATCTTATGCGTAAATAAGGTACACTAAACCTTTACCCTGGGGCAATGCAATAGTTTTTAATGTTTTAATTGGGGGTTGTGGATTTTTGAAGACCAGTAACGGCTAATTTGCTTGCTGACATGGCCGTTTACGTGAAAATAAACCTGGTCGCTCCAAAAAAATGGGATTTACAGTGCAAAGATGCTCCAACATAATTTTACTAAAATTGCCCCAATCAAAGTCACCTTGTTTCAGTTTCTTTACGATTTGAATTTTAATAGCATCCAGCTTCAGATCCTTTTTTAAAATAATCATCGCTCTTGGAGTCGCTTTTGGGTGTCCCAGTGAGGCTGCACTTTTCCGTTTTGAAAGTCGCAGATTTTCACGTAAACTGCTTTTAGCCAGTTCAACGTTTTTAGGAGTCTTAAAAATAGACAGGGCTCTGGCCATGAAACATTCATAGCCATCGCAGTTGCGCGGAACTTCCGCACCCACGATTTACAATATTTATTGTTTTTACAATTTTTGTTGCCAGTGCAAATTTAGTAATAAAAAAATTGTACTTACAGTTCGGTTGCTAAGATGACAATTAATTTGTGGAAATTCTTCTATGTAGATAATTAACGTCCTGTTCTTTTAAATCCTACAGCAACTAAAGGGCTTAGGTTAATTAGAAAAAAATAATGGATGTTATACATAAACTCCAACAAATATACAAAATCGAAGGATGCTCTGAAAGAATAGCATGTAAGTGCCCAAATGTATCATTTACTTATGAAATTCGTGTTTGCGTTCTTCGCCAGAGTCTTAAGTAAGGTCTGTTTCCTCTCTTTTTCTTTTTTTATTTTAATTTTTTTCTACACCTAAGCTTCATTTAGTAGTTGCAATTAAAAAAGGTCAACATCACAACAAAACAATTTGGATCGGCGATGCTTTTGCTTAAATAACTTAAGCCGTTTTCTTTGTGTATTATTTAATATAAGTATGAGCAAGCAATTCACTTGCTACTTCGTAACCGCAGCTTAAAATATTATTTAAAATAATATACTAAGCGCAAGTCATAAAAAGACTCAGCTTGCACGATGTTTTATACAACATAAATCCAGGTTCCCTGTATATAAATTTAATCTTTACAAAACCATGGATTTCCTGCTTAACCCGTGTCCGCAATTTAAAAATTTGCAATTAAGAAAAAAAAATGTATCTTAAAATATAAAGAGCCAAATTTTTTCCTTAGTATTGTATTCCTAGGATCATACTCATAAAAAGTTGTAGGAGGAGCAAATATGTGAACAATTTATTTTTGCCCCTTAGTTGACTTTTAACTTCAATCTGATTTGAAAATCCTTAAATTCATATTTCTAGAGTAATAATGTGAAAAATTGTATAAAATACCAAAAATATAAAATGAATCTTTTTGCCAGCATATACAAATTTAAATCTGAATAATGCTCTCTAAACGTCGAACGCAGTTTGAATTTGGTTTTTTTATTCGTTAAGAAATTACAAAAAGTACATAATTTAAAAGAACTAAAATAACATTTAAGTCTGCATTATTCTTGGTACAAAAGTACAAAAAAATTTTTTTTTAATTTTTTTTATTTTAATTTTCTGGAATGCAGTTGAAATTATGTTTTAATCTCTTTAGAAGTAAACAAATGGACCATAAAAGTACCAAATATATGCTTTAAAATGTGTATGGTTTCTTTAGTACCACAAATGTGTGCATATTTTTTTTATACTTGTCGAATGGAATTCAAGTTTTGTTTCTACCTTTGTTGGTTTATAAGTTCCAAAAAGTACCTTTAGTTATATATTGTTTTCTCTTTTTGACCCATTTAGCCCAATGTTTCAAAAAACTACCAAAAGCGTCTTGAGATT
The DNA here is from genome assembly GCA_963583895.1 of Melanophora roralis. Classification (NCBI taxonomy): domain Eukaryota; kingdom Metazoa; phylum Arthropoda; class Insecta; order Diptera; family Rhinophoridae; genus Melanophora; species Melanophora roralis. Next base: position 68,579,464 of record OY757188.1, read on the forward strand.
TTGCGAGGCCTACGAAAAAAATTTGAGTAACGTTTTTTATGTTCAGAAGTTATAAAAAGTATCTCAATGTTACATTTTTCACCGTCATATACTCTTTTAAGTATTTTCAATTTAATGATGTGCTACGTCTTGATTGTAAGCTTCTAATCTACAACTCGATTTTAAAACCAATTTGGTGCTACGGTATACAATTATGGGGCACTGCTTCCGCCTCTAACATCGAAAAAATACAACGCCGTCAAAATAAAATCCTAAGAATGATAACTGGTGCTCCGTGGTATGTGAAAAACAGCAACATCCATAAGGATCTAGAAGTTCCACTAGTTAAAAGCGAAATCCTGAAATATGTGGACAAGTATTTAAATAAGCTGGAAACGCATCCAAATCCGCTCGCTCGAAGTATCTTGCAATATAATGGACACACCCGTCTGAAAAGGAGGGATACTATTGCGCTTAGATGAAGATAACTATTTTATTATGAGAACTTAAATTTTAGTCTGGCACTGGCTGGGCTAATATTAATTACTTAGTCTTAAGATTTGAATACTTATTGTTAGTTCGCTTAAGCGAAGATCCAATAATTAAATATATGAAAAAAAAAAAAAAAAAAAAAATTAATGATAACTTTTATTACTAAAGAAGTTACGAAATCAGCCGCAGAAGGACTAAAATATAATTTTTATATCTCAGGGCCCAAAATTTCTAAAAAAAATCGCCTTTTTTTAATAAATTGCGACGCTTCTTTAATTTTTTTTTTCTATCGCGTATATTTTTTTGCACCGCCTTAAATCCTTAACTTCTCAAATTTGTAAATCTATACACCCAAAGAGGCTCACGCAATCCAAATTTTTCATCTATAGCTGTATGCGTGGCTGTTCTTTTGTGTATTTAGAAAATAAAATTTTTAACATATTTGTCGTATCCAAAACTCATTTTCAAGGGCACTTTTATAGTACTGCATAAATTTCAAATTGTTTGTGAAAAACGTATGTTTGTGTGTAAGGGTTACAAATTCTTTGTTGCTTTTTACACATGATAGTACTTTGTCTATTTTCTTTCTCTAATGTGTCTTATTTGCATAAAGAACACTGTTACATAAGCAAATAAATAAAACTTAAGGTACCCTTACATCGTAAAACATATATTGCACCATGTCAAAATATATTGCAGAACAACACAAAATCTCATCATGTAAAAGCATAATGTGTTGAGTAGAAGAGAATATGGTTACAAAATTTGACAAGTGCTCGGCAAATGCTTATTTTTTAAAACATTTCTGAAACTCGTATTCTCATCACATTAGAGGTGTAAAAGTTTGTCAGCACTAACAACAACATTATGAAGGTCCCTAGATTTAGTGAAATAAAACACAAACTAACAATATAAATGCAGAAGTTTTTCATGTTGTTTTTGTTAATATTTTAGAATCTAAACCATATGCCGTTACCACAAAAATAGCAAGAGAGAAACAGCTTTTGATTTTACCAACACCATGTTAAATATCTAAAACAGAATTTAATTCCCTTTTCTTAAACACGGACAGAATTTCATAATATTTTGATTTTACAAAATCTAAATACTTTTTATTACCATGTAAAGCCAACTTTATAAAACACACGTTTGTATGTGTATATACATACGTACATACATATGTTAAAACATACGTATTCATGTTATAAGAAGACTTAACATTATTACTTCTTCTCGGTGTTTTTTCTTACCCAAAATACCATTCATTTAAATATGTAACAAGAAAAAATCTAGTAATTTGTTAACTAAAGTCATACATTACTTTTACCAAAACCAAATGTATTCATTCATACGAACGTTCATATTTAGACATTCTAACATACGTATGTCTGTTTGTATATAAGTTTTCACTTTTTGTTTTTTTTTCTTTTTTAAGTAAATTACTTTGTAGTTTTAGTATTGTTACTACAAAGGAATTCTAAACTTTGTGCAACTTTCTGTTAGTGTTTTGTATTGTGTTTTGCTTTAACAAAAAAGTATTAGATTTACTAAGTTTAGGTGATTAGAGTGCAAAATACTTAAAAATTTTTTTGAATCCAGAAAAGGAATTAATTATAACTAAACGAGATGAGTATAACATATGCACACAATGATTTGAAAATTTAAAGTTTTAGTATAACAAAAGGTACTTTGTTTGTAAACATTTAAATTAGTAAAGATGTTTAAAAAAATATATTTTTTAGATAAAAACATTTTGAAAATCGGTTTATTTTCTGTATAAAATAAAGGCAGAATTTAAGATTTGCTTTTGAAATAATATGGTTGCAATCAAATACATCGCTTTTATTAAAGGAATAGGCGAACAGATAAAACTTTTGAAAAGTTTTTTTTAATTGAGCAAGCAAAAACAAGTTAAAGTCATATAAAGCTTTTAAAAGTACTTTGCAGCTCACAATTAATATTATTAATTTTTTTTTTTTAAATACACATTAACATTATAATGTACCAATATTAAAATTAATAAAAACTAATTAAATTAATAACTTTTGATAACAATTTTTTACAATAACTATTTTTAAATAAGACTATTTTTTTAAGCTTTAGGTCTATTTATATGTTTATTTTTTTGCAAATTTTTTTCAATATTTCGCCACTCCGTTGTGTGGCATCATCAGGAGGTTATTTCAGTTAAATATTAAAGTTGTTATTTTGGTTTTAAAATTGGCTTTTGGCTTTTCGAATAACGATTATAATATTAACAAATTTTTAATATAAACTTCAAAATATTTTGTCACAGAAAATTTACAAAAGTGTACTAAAACTAAAATATTCGAAAATTTAAAAAATGTGTTATTACAAAATTTATACTATTAAAAAATGTATCCATACACCAATATAAGTGTGAATGTCAAGTTCAATCTATTCTAGTATAAAAAATCCTAATATTAAGAATAATAGTGTTACTAAAAAGTAATAGTATTAAGTATTATACAGAGAAACAACATATAAAAAAATAAACAAAAAACAACAATACATGCATAAAAGAGTTTTGAAGAATCTAGTTAGGACAATAGTTACAAAATTTTAATATTAGTGTGTATATTAATTTAAGCTGTTCCAATATAAAAGTGTAATGTTAAGAATGCTAGTGTTACTAAAAATAACATTAAGTGTTATATACAAAAAATCAATATACATATAAACTAAAAAAACAATAATACATGTATTAAAAAATGTTTAAAGAAATTAGTTTAACATTGTATGTTTAATATGTATTAATGTAGTTACAAAAGATTAGTATCAGAAGTTTGTGTAAAAAAGTGTAATTTTTTTTTTTTTTTTTTTTTTTTTTTTTTTTTTTTTTTTTATAAATTAACTTATGAAAAAACATATACATATGTATGTATGCCTAAAAAACCATATTAGTCAAAATTATACATGTGCTTATATAAATCCTATCTCTGTTATTTTTTACATATTAGATGTCTGTAATTCTGGGCAACATTGTCTGTGTCTGCTTTAAAATTATGTGTTTTTGGAACGTTAATAATATTTAACATTTCCAACATGTATCTACGTTTATAATTATTTTCTTTATCCAATATTGAAACATTCTCAAAGTCTGGGTAGTGATCGAATTCCGAACAATGAGAAGATAACGCTGTTTTCTGTGAACTAGTGTCCCTATATCTCTGGTCAGATTTATGTCCAGCAATTCTTGTTTTAAGTTTATTTTTTGTAGTTCCTACATACACTTTCCTACATTCCTCCCTATCATTTCCCTTGCAAGGTATCTTATAGACTATATTCGCCATATCCAACTTTTGTATTCTATCTTTTGTTTTACTAAATAATTTACCTAAAGTATTGTAAGTCTTAAAGGCCATGCTATACTTCTCACAGTCAAACACTTTTGATCTTTTAACCCTTTCTGTCACTCCTGGTACATAAGTAAATGATTTATAAATCTTCGGTCCCCTTTCATTATTCCGACTATCTGCATTTTGGTCTGTAAATTGATTAATTAATTTAGAAATAAGTCCCCTGGGGAAACTGTTATCCCTTAAAATATTCCAAATAATCCTCTTGTTCTTCCTATGAAATTCTTTGTCACTTATTGTAAGTACCCTTCTCACCAAATTCCTTGCCGTATTTGTGATAACTTGTTTACTATGCTTAGAATAATAGTTAATTATCCTTCCAGAAGCCGTTGGTTTTTGATACCAATCTACTTTTAAGCCGTTACCTTTCCGTATAATTAACGTATCTAAATAAGATAGTCTTGAATTGTCTTCTTTTTCCATTGTAAACTTAATACTTGGATGAAAACTATTTAAAGTGTCTAACATATACTCACTAGAGGAATCAGAAACAATACAAAATAAATCATCCACATACTTAGTCATAATTCTTGGTTCTATTGTCATTTTCGCAATACAAGTATCCAATAATTCTTCCATAACTATATCTGCCACTATCGGAGAAGCAGGAGAGCCCATAGGAAGTCCCTTATCCTGTATATATATCCTTCCATCATATTGAAAATATCTGTTGTCCTCAATGCAAAATTTTAAAATCCTTAAAAATAGGTCCTTATCAATATTTGTATACTCCTTAACTTTGTCCCATTTTTCCCTTATGATATCCATAGCCACATTCACCGGAATACTCGGGAAAAGAGAAACTACATCAAATGAAACTAACCTTTCATTGTCCTGTATTTGTTTGTCTTTTATCCTATTCCTAAATTGCAAAGAGTCCTTGACATTATACCTAGACTGATCAGTAATTTTTCTAAGAATGTCTGCTATATATTTACATATACCATAACAGGGAGAATTCACATACGAGCAAATTGGCCTCAAAGGAAAATTTTCCTTATGAATCTTTGGAAGTCCATATAATCTGGGCGCTGTAGCTACATTAGTTTTTAATATGTTTTTTTCCCTAACTGTAATAATTTCCTTCTTAAAAAGTTCTTCAACTAAATTATTATTTGTTTTCTGCAATCTACTTGTCGGATCTTTATTTACTAATCTGTACTGTGTCGTATCACCTACAATATTCTCCATTCTCAAATTATAGTCCTCTTTTTTAATTGCAACAGTACTGTTTCCCTTATCTGCTTTTAAAATAAGTAAATTTTTGTTTTTCTTTAAAAACCTATCTGTTTCATCTACCTTATTTAAAATAAATTTATCCCTGTTCGTTAGTTTAACCTTATTCATATGACTATCTAAAATTGTCGTAAACTTAGTCCTTGCTATTTCCTGGTCTTCCTTTTCCTGTATGGTCTGTATTAAATCCTCTCCCTCAGTTATTAACCTCATAGTCGGCAATTCCTCCTTCCTAACCGGCAAAGCGTGTTTATGCCCTAATGAAAGAGTCCACTGTACATCAGTAGGAATATCCGTATCTGTTTTATTAACAAACCAATTTTTATTTAATCTGATCCCTAATTCTTTCTTTTGTATCTCCTCCAAATCATTAAACTTCCTAATATGAGTGGCCTTAACCCTCTCTCTATACGAACAAGATATTCTATCTTCATACGTGAAAAAATTCATCTAATTCGTCCGTCGTTAAAAATCTTCTCAAACTATCGGTTATCACCCCCAACTCACCTTGAAACTGTTTCAATATATTGTGCTTTTCTCCAATACAAGCCCTTAAAATTTTGTTTTGAAAATCCAAGATAAATTTCTTAACTGCCTGTTGAATTCTAGGAAATCCTTTTTC
>OY757188.1:69277872-69352872 GCA_963583895.1 Melanophora roralis
TAACTGCCCTTCGTTTACGGTTTCATTTGTATCGATACTGTTCATACAGCAAAAGAACATAAATGCATATGTATGTGTGTAGTAGCATTTTGTCAACTTCTGCCAACTTTTTTTTTTTTGCTGTTGCTGCTCCCCATTTTTATGGTTTGTTATCAGTTTTTTTTCTTTTTAACATTCCTACTCAAGTTGATTTTCTTAATCTTAGTGCTTGTCTTTAAAAATCTGTATTTTTTACCTTAAACTTTAAATAAAATAATTTAACTTCCTGACTATTTAAGAAAAAAATATTAAAAACCAGTCTGTTTGCCATAAACTCTAGTTCTTTTGGCATCTTGGTCACAAAATTTTGCGATTTCTTGTTATAAAAAATGTTTTTTATAGCCAGTCTAGTTGGTAAGTATACTGTTGCAGTTTTTTTTTCTTAAAGATAAAATTAAAAATCTAGTTATTTTATGTCCCGGTATACATATGTATATATGTTTATAAAAATTTAATAACAAACAAAATTTAATATTTTAAGTCAAAGTCAATTAAACCAAAACTATTTTTCACAAATTTATTTTAAAAAAATATTTTTAATAAAAACTTTTGTAAAAGTTATAAATAGTCGAAAAGATTCAGTAAAAAATTTTAAAACAATTTATCACAAATAATTTGCGATATACTGGAAATTTGCTTAACATTTTCATAAAAGGAGTGATTTCATAAAGAGTGTGACAAGCATTATGCAATAAGTGTAAAAAATGCAAATTACTATTTTTCAGTCCATATTAGGACACAAACTGCCTTAGAATTTATTTCTAGGAGGCAAACAGCATTCGTCAACACAAAAATTAGCTCGAATATGAACATTCTTATAAAGCCGGAAATTGATGTTATGTTAAGTTCCGAAACTCATATTTTATCCAGAAGCAACCTCAAAATAATTCATTGCACTTTTTATGGTTCAAAAATAGTCTTTCTGACTGTTATGCCCAAGTGGCAAATATTTTTGTTGATGGATTTCTTCAAGTTTTTGTACTTTATTTGGCTTACTGTCCACCCAGATTTTCAATAATGAAAGATCAGTAGAAAAATATTTGTAAGTATTCAGGTGCAGTTTCCGCTAAGCATACGGGCAGCTCTAGGGTTGGGGTTTGTTAAAATTCTGTGTTTGAATTGGGATTGAGTTTAATTTTAATTGGAAAACCAACATAGTGTCAACTACTTCATTGAAATGTGCAATATACAAAAAAGATATAAAAAATAATAATAAATGAAAAGAAGTTCAACTATAGTGCTCCCTAAAGTGTTTAAGAACCAGATGGTGTCTCAACCCTTTGAGGCGAGATACGTTTGCATTCACCTGAATCGTGACCTTACATCCAAGCTCATTGGCTAATGTGAAAAAACGCTGGTGCTGTTAGAAACAATCGCAATTACAAACGGAAAATTCTACGTCCTTAAAACAAAATCTTATCTAATATAACAAGAAATGGCCTCCACCCTCAGTGACACATGTGTGTCATCTTATCAAGAAGTTTTTTTTTATTGCAGCTTTAATCAGCCACCCTGTATTAAAAATAACAATTTCCACAAAATCTCTTAACACAAAGTTTTAAATTCGCCTGTCTGAAACATCTTATTACATGCCAGACACTGTTCATCTCAGATAAAACTATAAAAAACAATTTTTGTTGTAGAATTTTTTTTAATACAAAGTGGGCCAAAAGAAATTGCCCTATTAAAAGATGCTCTTATTTTTGCAAATGGCGGCAAGTTTTAAGTCTGGTTTGACATTTATGAACTAGACAGATTTAGAATACAGGTGAACAAGCCATTTAGCGAAGGGGACGATTTGTCGACCAAAATTATAATGAGCGATCAGGCTCATTTCTACCTCTGCGGGTACGTGAACAAGCAAAACTATCGCTTTTGGGGCACCGAAAATTCACGAGTGAATCACGGGGAGCTATTACAGCCGCTCAAAGTGACTGCATAGTTCACCCTGGAGGAGTCATCGGGCCATTTTTTTCGATAAAGCCGCTGGTCAAACGCCAACAGTGGACGGTGCACGCTATAGAGTCATGTTAGCCAAGTTTTTTCTACCGCAGTTGAATGAATTTGGACTGGAAGACATGTGGTTCCAACAGAACAGTGCAACGGCACACACTAAGCTAGCCACAACCGATATTCTGAAGGCGGCCTTCCCGGGTCGCCTCATCTCTCGTTTTAGCGATTCACATTGGCCCGTGAAATCGCCGGATTTAATGGTTTCAGACTTTTTTTGTGGGGTTTTTGAAGTCCCGTGCTTAAGTAAACAAGCCTGAGACCTTGGAAGCCTTAAAGAGCAAACATTTGACACGAGTGCGAAAACCCGTCTTCCGAAGTACTTGCCGATATTATAAAAATGCCATGAAACGAACCCGTATAGCAATCAATTGTGAGGGCACCCATTATCATCTTCTCGACTTAACCAATAAAATTCTAAAGGTCCAAATAAACATAATCAACAAACAGAATCGAATTTTTCATTTATAAAAAAATGAGAGCCAAACAACATCGGATGATATTTTTTTGGTCCACCTTGTAGAAAGAGGCTTTCTAAATTTTAAAAAATGTTTATATGTGCTTGTAAGAATATATTGTGTCATAAAAATATGTTTAAAAACTCGTAATTTGTTTATACCTACAATAGATACATACATAAGTATGTACGTGGTAGAGGTACTATGTGTTTGGGCAATTGTAATATTTGTGTGCAGCGCTCACAAATAATGGTCTTAAGTAGATCCAACTTTAAGTATTTCGATGACTGAGAATTACTTTTTGAGTCGATCGAGTACGGCATCCCGTCCTTCCATTTAGCTGGGTGTCCATATGTTTTGTGAATACGCTACAGTTCGCAATTTTGAGGATATTTTAAAGAAACTTTGGTTCTCATGAGTCTTTCAGAACTAAGCCTATTGTTTTTGTAATGATCAGTCCTCCAACCCCGAATAAGCATTTTGAGCTATAACTAACTTGAATATTTCTTTAGCAACTAGCATATTGACTACAGGTTTTATAGATTCAGTTTTTTATAAAGCCCCCATAGAAATGCCCTTCCGGAATAATCATTCTGTAGAAAACTCTCTCGTATATAATTGGATCTCCACCAAATTTTTAGTAAACATATCGTGAACAATCCAAAGTTTATTATTGGTGACATACTTGTCTAACTTCCGAAAACCATTTATAGTCTTATAAATTGCTATGCTATGCTATATGTTGTTTTAAAATGCTACTAGCTAAGCCGCGGTGTGCTTCGCTAAACTAATCATAGTAAAATTGTTTATTCATTAATTATTGTCAAGAGATGTTAACAAAAGCATTTATATATTTTTTTAATTTACTGGTTGCCCCACATAAGTTGCTACAAATTATGAGTCAGCCCTGCTATTTAATTAACCTATAAAAATTGGGAATTTAACAGTTTTATAGTTTTGGAGATATTCAAAAAGCTTCAGCAAACAAAAATTCTTTTATAAACTCTATTTCTTAAAAGAACCCAAATAAAATTTTAACCCTTTTTATATCCGTTAGGGTCAAAATTTAAAAAAAGGAGCAAAAAGATATTTATACTTTTTTGGGTTCTGTCTAACGCAGCTAAAATTTTTTTATAAGTTTATTGGCCTAGAAGTTATAAAAACTACTTAAAAAAATACCAAAATATGATTCTAGCCGCTTAGTACCCCTTAGCGCAAAAATTGAAAAAATGTACCAAAAACATATTAACATATTTTAGTAACCTGACGAATGCAATTTAAATAATATTTCTATCTTCATTGGTTTTAAGGTTACAAAAAGTACCAAAACATAATTTTAACCTTTTTCCCCTTAGTGTCCAATAACTGAAAAAGGACCCAAAAACGTTCTCATATTTTTCAGGCCTGTTGCACGCAATTTGAATTATGTTCCTATCTTTATTGGTTTAAAAGTTACAAAAAACGCCTAAAAAATCAAAATATATTTTTAGCCCTTTTTCCCCCTATGGGCCCAAAACTGGTGTGGCCAGCTATAAAATACAAACTTACATACAAACATACTTACATACATACAAGTCTTCTTTATATAATAGATTTAAGTAAATACATTAACACATTCGCAAATCTTTTTTAAATAGAGATAAGTTAATCAAATTTTGTAAAAATTGGTCCTTTTCAAGCGTACCTCCCGAAAATCAAGATAATTCAATTCACCAAAGTTACCTTAACCGGCCTATGCTTAATGCATGCAGTAACATAAAATATATTGTTGTGTAGGTGCTTGACCGTTTTTAACTTTTTTACTTGTTTAATATTGTGTAACAAGAATAAAGTAAAAACATTGATTCGAAAGACTTTTCAAACATACGCAGATTCATCCGTAGTTAGTGTGATGTTTGTTTTTGTATAGAATATAAACACAATTTCAGTGCTATTGCTATCACCACTGATTTTGTTGGCGTTGTTGGCTTTATATTACAAATTCATTTAACCAATGTTTACAAACCATTAGTATTTCCTTTACAGTTTGTATGCATGTGTGCGTGCGTGTAAACCCTGCAAAAAATCTTGGACCACATGGTCCGTTTTAGCTGAAATGGACTAGTTACAACATGGTCCTTGTGTAATGCAGTCATGGACCATGTCATTGTCAAACAAGAACTTGTAGTTACTTAAGTGATATGCTTTCGTGTTTTAACGATTGCGTACCAAGTTGTCGTTGTTTGTAGGTAGGATAGAGTAGTTTTGAAACTACTCCGACGTAATGCAAATCTGGGTTAAGTGGTCCGGCCCTAGGACATCATAATGTTAAAAAGACCATGTTTTTTACATGCATTTGGGCTAGTTTTGGAGTAATCCTACTACTTTATGGACTAGTCCATACACGCATCTATGGACTAGTCCTGTTTTCTGCAGGGAATTCATGTAAATACATATAAATATCATGTTTATATTGAATGTATGTGCACACATATGTATGTACATTATTATTTATTTTGATTTTGTTTTATTTAATTTTGCGTTTGGTAATTTATTTACGATAAATTTAAATGCAGTTGTTGTTTTTTTTTTTGTTTGTTGTGCAGCTAATATTATTGATGAGATTTTTCTCTATTTTATTTCAGTTTCCTGGTACGCAGTTGTCGTCTATCAAGTTCATTGTTTGTTTTTTTTTTTGTAATAGTAATTCCATTGGATTGAAATCAAATCAAATCAAATTTTAACTGCAATAAAAAAAAACTGGAACGTACAGGGTGGGCCAAAAGAAACCAAGGGGTGTAAAAGTTTAATAACTTTTTCGTTTATTATTTTTTTTATTTTTTCTTTCAGATTATATAGACAACACTTGGAGAATTTATAATGGAGAGGTTCACAACTGAACAGAGAACCAGAACAATAGAATTTTATTATTTAAACCAGAGATCAATTATTTAAACGCTCATTTTCATTTGAATGGCTTTGTTAATAAGTAGAACTGTAGGTTCTGGGGTTCTCAAAATCCAAGAGCCATTCATTAACGCCAATTGCACCCCATCAGATGAAAAGTATGGTGCGGAATCACATCTTCGAGAATGAAGATGGAAGTGCTGTAACCGTAAATGGAGAGCTGTATCGGTTTGTGATAGAAAATTTTTTACGCCCTGCTCTTGAAAACAAACCTGGTTTGTGGTTTCAGCAGGACGAAGCCACTGCCCACACTGCCCGAGACACAATGGCACTTTTAAGTCAAATTTTTGGAGGGCGAATAATTTCCAGAAATTCTGAAATTATTTGGCCAGCGCGAGTGCCAGATTTGACAGCACCCGACTGTTTTCTTTGGGGTATTTGAAGGAGCGAGTGTATGTTAACAAGCCAGAGAAAATCCTTGAGCTCAAGGCAAACATTTTTGCAGAAATTCGAACGCTACACCCACAAGTTTTGAAAGATGTTATGGAAAATGCTCTAAAAAGAGCCCATCAGTGCGAAGCTGATGGTAAAAAAATTCCCCTTTTGTATATTATATAATCTGAAAAAAAAATAAAAAAAAACTAATAAACGAAAAAATTATTAAACTTTTACACCCCTTGGTTTCTTTTGGCCCACCCTGTACAAACACGCGTGTTAATTTGAAACTGCATTTGAGCTGTGTTTTTATCCTTAAAGTACATATGTTACAAGGTAAGATTGTTTTTTTATTAGTAAATTTTTATATGGTGTTTTTTTTGGCTAATTATGGTTTTATTTCACTTTATTATATTAGGAGGTTTATTTTGTTTTTGTTATACTAAAGCTACTTATTCACACACACAAAAAATTATCTAAGAAAACTTTACTTAAATCAAGATATAGCGGTGTCAAAAGTACGGTGAGTACGGTTTTTCATAAATCAAGTACGAAATTTCTTACTCCAAGTAAAATTTTTCAAGTACTAATTTCTTACTTTTAGCCACAATTAAGCCAAAAAAGGATTGATTTAGGTTCAGAACCGTACTTGATGTAAGCGTGAAAAAGATTGACTTAACGGGATTAATTCGAAAATGAAATGCCATTTTTTTGAAAAGCTCGTATCTGAAAAAAGAAAAGCCCGCAGGGAATGGCAAAAACATAGATCGCCCCAACTTAAAACTAAGCTGAAAGAATGTACAACCCAACTAAAAAGCTTGTTGGAGGCTCACAGGATGGCATCACTGAAAGAGTACCTGGAAGGTCTAGACGCGACTCCTCAGACAAATTATTCCTTATGGCGATCAGCCAGACGTCTTAAAAGACCTGTTATCGCAAAACCACCACTGCGCAATCTGAGAGAATCCTGGGCTAGAAATGATGAAGAAAAATGCGATCTGTTCGCAAATCACTTCAAAAACGTATTCACTCCCAATTCATGCACTGACGTGAGGGAATTACCGCCTGTTGTTGCAAGACGTCCTCTAGAAATACGTTTCCGATTTGCAGATGTTGTAGAAGCTATCGCTAACCTTAACGGTAAAAAAGCTCCTGGCGTTGACAAAATAAGCAACAAAATGCTCATAGAACTGCCTCTTACTGCTAAAAGAATCATTCTTTTTATTTTTTAACGCGATAATTCGGCTTGAACATTTTCCGCCTATATGGAAAGTTGCCTTAGTAAAGATGATTCCTAAGCCTGGCAAAGATCCCTCGAAGGTAGAATCTTATAGGCCCATAAGTTTGTTACCCACAATGTCAAAATTGTTCGAAAAACTGTTAAAAAACAAGCTAAATCCGATCCTGAATGAAAACAACTGCATTCCAAATCACCAATTCGGCTTTAGAAGTCAACATAGTACCATCGAACAAACTCACAGGTTGGTACAGGTTATAAGAAAAGCCTTTGAGGAAAAGAAGTACTGCTCCGGGCTTTTTATCGATGTCTCACAAGCTTTCGACAAAGTATGGCATGAAGGCCTTCTAAACAAACTAAAGCTCAACCTTCCAGCTAATATTTTCAACCTTTTAGAAAAATACATAACAGGCCGACAATTTATGATCAAATGGGGAAACCAAATAAGTTGTTCCCAACCAATAGAGGCTGGTGTCCCTCAAGGAAGTATACTAGGTCCAATTTTGTACTTGCTTTACACGGCAGATATGCCAACCAATAGTTTCACACACACGTCGACATTTGCTGACGACACTGCTTTTCTTAGTATTCACAAAGACCCTAAAGAGGCTTCGAACCAGCTGCAACAACACGTAACCCAAGTCGAGAAATGGGCAAAGTTATGGGGAATAAAGATAAATGAACAAAAATGTACCCACGTAACTTTTACTTTACGCAAAGAAACGTGCCCTCCAATCACTATCAACAACCATAATGTGCCTCAACGATCTGAGACAAAATATCTTGGTATTCACCTAGATCGCCGCCTTACATGGAAGCCTCATATAGATGCTAAGCTGACGCAAATGAAACTTAAAGCTGCTCAAATCCACTGGCTAATTGGTAGAAACTCTGTGCTACGTCTTGATTGTAAGCTTCTAATCTACAACTCGATTTTAAAACCAATTTGGTGCTACGGTATACAATTATGGGGCACTGCTTCCGCCTCTAACATCGAAAAAATACAACGCCGTCAAAATAAAATCCTAAGAATGATAACTGGTGCTCCGTGGTATGTGAAAAACAGCAACATCCATAAGGATCTAGAAGTTCCACTAGTTAAAAGTGAAATCCTGAAATATGTGGACAAGTATTTAAATAAGCTGGAAACGCATCCAAATCCGCTCGCTCGAAGTATCTTGCAACATAGTAGGCACTCCCGACTGAAAAAGAGGGATACTATTGCGCTTAGATGAAGATAACTATTTTATTATGAGAACTTAAATTTTAGTCTGGCACTGGCTGGGCTAATATTAATTACTTAGTCTTAAGATTTGAATACTTATTGTTAGTTCGCTTAAGCGAAGATTCAATAATAAAATATATGGAAAAAAAAAAAAAAAAAAAAAAAAAATTTGTTGACTTATGGAGCTTTATTAAAGAAGAAAAATTTTATATTTTATTTTTATTTTATAGACACCTAAAACTTACTATTTAAAAAATTCCATATTTTGTGCTTACTTCACCGAAGCTAAGATTCGAACCAGGGCCTTTCTGCACTGCAGCACAAGCGCGTTACCTCTAGGCCACCGAGACACTTTGTTTTCAAATGTAAAATAATATATTAAAACAACAAGCTTTTTTTTTACTTGATTTGTTGAAGTAATCCGAATGTGAGTACGGGTCGTACTTAAAAATTTCAAGAAAGATTTTGGATAAATTCAAGAATAAAATTCTTGATTTTAGAAAGCGAGTTTTCTTTCTGTGTAGAAAATATTTGAAAAGTTGATATTAAGTGTGCGACATTGTTTACCCAAATAAAAAGCACTGCACAAACAACAAGGCGTCTTGTTTAATTGTTTAAACAATAGTTCAGTTATAAGAACGAAATATTGCCACTTTCGTACTAACATGATCCTCAAATTTGGCAGTTCGGCACTAATCTTACCTATACATATACTTGAGACGCTTTACCATAACAAATGCCTCAAAGGCAATTTGAAAAAGTAGTCGTGCTACTAGTTACGTTCATATGCCTAACAACTGCTTCGATTAATTTGCTTGGTAATCACAGATGGCAATGCGTCTTACTGCCGTAGTGGACGGTAGATAGGGAAATCCATTTATCCATGTCCATCTGTCCGTTTGTTGAAATCAAGTGTTTGGAATTAATTTAAGTACTACGGACCAGGTATTGGTGTCAAACTATCAGAGTTATTGTTGAGATTATCGCTATTTAAAATAAGTAAGATCGGCTCACCGCGGAATTAGATATAGGCAAAATAATGTGATTGCCCTAGTTTTTGTACAACAAAATCCTTCCAAAAAAATGCAACGAATGTAACCAACTGGCAACGCTGTTAAGCATACATATGGATGTGCATAAAAGTTTATTTGTACGTGACTTATGGTGTTTTCCATTCTAAAAAAAATTTTACAATAAGTATGTGTAATATTTTTATCAGTTTACACACACACTTATAAAGTTGTCCATTTTTTTTTTTGTTTCAATGGAACAGAAAAATGTCTTAAGTTAAATAAAAACTACACTCTGTGTTAAAAACTCGTCTGCATAAAAAAGTATTTACTTACATAACACAGCTGTAAGAAGTGGTACTTTGTTACACTGAAATATAATTGAGGGTAAGATATGTTACACTCTTGCCAGTTACTTGTGCACCATGTTCAGAAAGGAAAACAATAACTGTTTTCACTCTTGCATGTATTTTTAGAATGGAACATAAACCCGCCCGAATGGTAGCATTAATGTAACATTTTTTCCAGAAAGGAAAACACCATTTAACTTACCACAGTAAACAGCTGTTCGAACCAGACTTATGGGCAACACTGTATTTGATTATAGGTGAGATATATTCGATATATTTCGTTGTATGGGAGGTATCATTCCAATTATTGTTTTCACGCCTATACCAATTTTGGTTATGCATATTAATATTAAAAACACCCATACAAAGTTTTAAGACTTCAGCTGTAACAGTTGTAAAAAATATGTAGTAAAAACTATTTTCGTTGTATGGGAGATGCCACGCCCATTATTCCCTTTCCGCCCATATTTAGCCTGATTATTTTTATCAATAATTAATTAACATGTACCAATTAGGAGACTTCAGCTATAATAGTAATTAAGGTATGTGAAAAAGATTGTTCAATTTGTGTGGGAGTGGCACCTGGCCCAGTTCCAACTTCCAAATAAAAAAAACTAAAGCCTCTTCCTAGATATTGGTTATGTCTTTTTGCAATTTTAAAAAAATCGATCCAGCCGTCTTTCAGTTATAAGTTTTGTAGCTATCACAAAATTTGACTTTTCTTTATGTATAAAAATTATCGTCTTCTATGTTGTCAGTGGCGCTGCATTTGCTGAATTGTATTTTAAATCCTAAATTTTTAATCTTCCGGGTCCCACATTCATAATCATGTGTATTAAAGAGGAAATGCTTGTTCAATCGTCAAGCTTAAGTTTTCAATTTAACAGTTAGTTTTTTTCCAATCTTTAAAAATGCTTATAGCTTTTAATAACATTTAATTCTTTCAACCTTCAATTAAAGTACTTATTACACCTAATTAGCTTTTTTAATACATATGTAATGTGTTAGAAATGATAATGTTTGTCATAAAATAAAATCAAATAACTTGAATCTTTGTTAAGTGTTGTGGACTAGAGGTATGAGAATTTTCGATTTAAAATCAAGGCGATTTTGCCAACATTCACATTTCTAATTTGTTTACAACTGAGATGAAACAATTTAAAACTTGTCACTGAAACCCAAATTTTCAAATTAACATTTCTTCTGATGTAATAATAACGCTGCAAATTTAACCTAAGCTTGATTTAAATTGACTATATAACTTACTTTATAAAAATAATTTTATTCAACACTTATAATAAGGAAAATAATATTATAAATAGCAGTCACAATTATTTGTCTCATTTTTATGACAGCGCCCTGTATAATTGATAAATTGTTGTAACAAATCGTCGGTTATGATGTTGTTCATTACTGCTTATTATTGGTTGACTATGACAATGATTGCAAAAATAGTAGTTACCTGTTATAAAAACTTGTCTTAACTTATTTAAATTCCTAAGCATACTTGCCCGATTCATCAAATATATGGATTTTCTTATATTCCAAAGAAGAGTAAAAAGAGATTTTTAATTGAAAACAAACATATAGTACATGTACTGAGTATGTGCGCATTCAATTCATTATTAGTATCTAGATATGAATGTTTAATTATTGAGTTCAATTAATTGTGGCCATCATGGGAAAAACCTGGTTCGTTTGTTGGCTCTTCTAATCTCGTAAATATCAATGTAAGTAATAACCCAGCAAAAAATAATCGAGATTTTGTAAGCAGTAAATACTTTTTATAGTATACTAATGCGCTTCGCAGCAAGCACTTATCTATTCCCTTAATAAATGCAGTAGTGTATGGCAGTAAATGTAAAAGTTTTACCGTTTTGCACACTCGCTTACTCAAGTGCATACTAAGAAGCACTACTGTAAGGCAGTGAGTAAAAAAAACAATAGTTTTTCGTCAAGTAACGAACATAATAACTCGGCAAAACATTTCCCAGCAAAAACTGCTGCTTCGCCGTAGGTTGGTTTGTAAGGGAATATCAAGACAGCAAAGCTTACAAACCTGCTTACGTATGGCATGATATTTGTTCGCGATGTCCCACTTAGTTGCATTTCATGTTAAGTGCTTATTTCGGGGCTATGAATATCCAGTTAATTCATGTAATTTTAGTGCTTCTTTAGTTGTTTAAATTTATTGCGTCATCGAAATAAATGTTTTGCCGAGTTATTATGTTCGTTACTTGACGAAAAACTATTGTTTTTTTTACTCACTGCCTTACAGTAGTGCTTCTTAGTATGCACTTGAGTAAGCGAGTGTGCAAAACGGTAAAACTTTTACTGCCATACACTACTGCATTTATTAAGGGAATAGATAAGTGCTTGCTGCGAAGCGCATTAGTATATACTATAAAAAGTATTTACTGCTTAAAAAATTGAGTTTATCCTAAAGGCGATATGATTAACCTTTTTACTTTTCTTATGAAAACTCATCAAAAAAATACAAATATATTTGGAAACACCATTTGTTTCAAAAACCAGCACTCATGACATGTCCCCTATAAAAAAATTGCATTGTGTTGGTATCAGGAAAAAAGGGTTTGGGAAGGAGGATAAAAGGAGTAGTGTTTATGGACATTTATAGGAATCAATTCCACATCCGAGCTTTTTCTATAATGTGTGGTGCGGTTTACTGACACTTTCTCTTATTTCTTCAGAGCGGATTCCATTATAGTATCGATAGAATAGTAAAACGCATCCTTCATTACGACGATGCTTGGGTTAGTCGATACTCCAACGTTTAAAAACGACTACATTTGCTCGTTGCTGTACGAAATCAAGTATCACTAAAATAGGTTTTGATGAACTAGCTCGTACATTGGACTTATATTCCATTTTCGGTCGCATATTGGTGGCATACATTTCAAAAAGATCTAGTTGTTTAATGTAACTCCTTTTCATGAGACCAAGACACTAGGATGCACTGTTCGACATTAAAAAAGCGTTGAGAGGACATCACGCTTGATTCTCATGCCCAGAAACTTTGATGACTTTGTCAAAGTTCATGAAAGAAGTAACAAATTTAAAAAGTTGGTTAACAATCTGATGGCAAAATACCTTAAATATTGTTTTGTTACTTACAGATGCCACTGTGTTAGCAGACATGGAATTTCTTTACTTTAAAATTACCTTAAAAGTCACGTGGTTGGACGTAGGTAAGGTTAGGTAGAACAGGCGGCTGCGGAAGTGTTGAAGTAATAGTTGTGCAGCCCACTTGGGTCCGTTTCCTCGGCCTCTTTGTGATACCTGGGGTGAACATAAAACTGGGTTAAGTTTTTGTGTTTAACATTATTTTCTCGAGTTGTTTGCTCCGTAAAGTTTAAAAAACACTGTTCTTTATTAAACAATATTTACAATGAACAGGTATCATGCAAGGGAGCTTGGGATTTCAGACTCCATGCCCTAAAAGATACCCCTAAAGTAACTTATGATGTTATGTTCAGTACCATTAGCTTAGAAATTGAGTTAAATCGTTCTCAAATAAGCAGAAAACCAAAATCAATCCTTTTTTACTTTTTGTGCCTCAAGATACAGGACAAGTTCTTAAGGGCCTTAATAGATGTTTATGGTTTTAGATATATAGCTTTGTCAGCCACCGTTGGATTCCATGAAACTTACGGCCGGCATCCAATTAAATGACTCCAGAGTTAAACCTAGAGTAGACTGTTTATGCCTCCCAGAATCTTAGGTGTGGAATATTATATATTTCTCGCTATTTATTTTTGTTTATATCCTTATCTTAGTGCTATAACCTGTTGCTGGTCTTGACTTGCTTTGTACTGCTTGCCAATCGCTTCAGTCTTTTATGTGATATTTCAAGCACATTAAATTAAGGACTTTTGAGGTTTGGTTTTTTCGCTTTTGCCTTTCCCATGGTAGTTACCATGTAAAGAATTTTTGGCTGGAATATTTTTATTCATTTGGCTGACATTGACCGGTATGCCGTTGAACACGGGTAAAATAAGCGTGATTTCCGAGATTTACTTCTTAGAAAAAGGGATCCAATCTTAAACTTGAGGTTAAGCACAAATAATCATATATTCACCAGAACGATCATCATAATTTCTATTACCGGTTGCAATTTGTTGTATCATTTATGATTAGTAACGTGTTGTGTTCCTCCCATGTTTCTGCAACAACTAACAAGCAGAAGAAATGTTGCTTCTAAATCTTTAGTCCAATTGGTTTGTAGTTCAGCAGATTTCCATTTTCATCTCTACATGAAGTCATGCCAGTAGCAGAGCCTTTTGATTGCCGTTTCTTCTTTTTGCTTCCATATACCTTCCTTGTGGTGTAGTCTTTGCAGTTTTCTTCCTTTATTCGGAAGAGGCAGTTTTTCACCCTTTACAATTCTCTATATTGATCTGAAAAAAATTGGGATTACTTTATAAAGCAGGCTAAAGCTGTGGAAATTGCCCTTTTTGTGTCTAGTTTTCTCTTTGTGTCATAATGTACGTGTAATGCCTCACTTAGCCGAGCGCGTATCTTTGCTGCTTCAGTCAAATGAACCGACCCTTTGTCCGCAATTCAGAATTTCACGCTGGATGTGTGCCTTTCTCCTATCACAACGTAATTGATTTGGGCTTTCTTAAGGTGATAGCCATAGCGCATAACGGCTTTGACTCAGTGCCATAATCATATTTATATCGGCCGTGTGGTCGGAAGTGTGGTCGTAGAGGCTGAATTTACTGATGGTCATATCTATTTTGCCATTAAAACCCCCCTAAAACAACTTAAGTACCTCATGACATAAAATTGTCCCTTATGACGTACATATGTATACCCTCATTAACTGCTTTAATTGCTACTACAACTATTTTAATCTCTTCTAAACCATTATCCATTGTTGGGTTTGTATGTATCTATTCAATTCATTAAAGTCCACTATCCTGTTTGTTTTAGGTTGTCATAAATATTTCATTACACGATTTGTAGCCGTTGCGATTCTTTTTATATACATATTTCCAGTCACATGCCGATGATTAATTGGACTGCTGCGCATAGTAATTGGATGAGTGTGTGGCGCATATCACCATTGGCACATTACTTTTCAAAATCTTTTGGATGATTTTTAATTATTCTGGAACTTCTTCAATTAATTAAAAATGCACATGCGTTCGTGAATGTATGCACTAGTGTGTGTCTGGTTGTGGTAAATTATTTGTTTTTTTAAATTTGCTGCCAACAATAATTAATAACATTATTACCGCGATGTCAATGCTGATTCTTATGGTTGGCTGTTTTGTTGGCATTAATAGTTAAAACGTTTATCGTTATAAATCAATACAAGTGATAATGAAGTGTGTTCGTTTAAGAAGATTGAATTAAATAGTCTGTCTGTTTATCCGTCTTTATGACAGATTCGCTGTCATAAGTTGAAGCCCATAATTTAGTATTTAAGTGTTGTATAAGGAATACAATTCCTATATATAAAATCATGATTTTTTTAAATGGAGATGTGTATTCATTAAATATGTAAAACCGAAAAAATATTTATATGTAATTTATGCATTTGGCAGGCAACAATTTCAATTCTGCAAGCCTTAGTCCGTATGCAAATTTTGCAGCGCTTTAGCTCTTTGTTATTATTTCTGGTTGTTTTTTTTCACTATTTATTGGGTGTGTTGATGCAAAAAAAGATTTGGGATTATTTCTGTAGTATTAAAGTGGTTTTTCTCGTCTTTTTTTTTAATTTTTATTATTAATAATTTCTTGCACAGCATATTAATTATTGACTGCGCTATTCATTATTTCTTTAGTTACATCCATATTCACATCGTCACCATCATCATCAACAATTTCAACGCCATCAAATCGTTGATCCATTATCAAATCACCATAACAATGATGACTCTTATTGTTGTTTCTTATAATTTATTTTGTTAAAAATTTACGTTTTTATCTTTAAAAGTCTTGCTGCCGCAACTGTTGTTGTTGTTTTTGAGGTGTTTGTTTTTTGTTTTTATGTTAACAGAGTCCAGACCATAGGCCAACTACTCGTATTTAAACAGTAGCTAAAAGTCTGAATAGCATTTTTATTTAAATTGTCTAGTCAGTAGCAGGTTTAGATGTTTTTCTTATGAAATATTCCATCTTCGACTCAGTCAGTCTGTCTGTCAGCTAGTTTGTAAATATTTTTTGTTCTTACTTTCGATATGATGTTATGATGACGTGTTTAGAATTGAGAATATTTTGTCTATTGAAAGTGATACTTTTTATACCCATATCACATTAGTGGTTTGGGTGTTATGCATTTATGCTAATGCTTGCGACGCCTTTAACAGTTGTCTATTAGCGTATTTCAGTTAGGGTGTCCCAGTAAATTTTGTGGTCAGTACAAATTGAATTTAAAATCGAGCTGTTGATGAAACGTATACAATTAAGGAAAATCACAGAGTTTCTATCAATAAGCTTTAAAATATAGGCTGCCTTCAGTTTTGTTAATGTCAATTTTGCATCTATATGTGACTTCCATTGAAGCAATGATTCAAATGAATGCAAAAATTTTTTTTATCGCAAATTTTTAAGGCATATGGTTGTTAATAAGGATTGAAAAGAACATTTCTTTTTCAAAAGTAAAAGTTACGTGGGTACATGTTTGTTCATTTATTTTTATTCCCCATAACCTTGTCCATTTCTCTACTTGGGTAACGTGTTGTTGCAGTTGACTCGAAGCCTCTTTAGGGTCTTTATGAATACTGAGAAAAGCGGCATCATCCTCAAAGATTGGCGTGTGTGTAAAACTGTTGGTTGGCATGTCTGCTGTGTAAAGCAAGTACAGAATTGGACCTTATTTACTCCTTTGAGGTACACCAGCCCCTATTGGTTGAGAAGAACTTATTTGGTTTCCCTCTTTGATCATAAATTGTCGACCGCTTATGTACTTTTATAATAGGTTGAAGATATTAACTGGAAATTTCAGCTTAAGTGTGTGTTTAGCATGTCATGCTCTATTGAAGGCCTGAGGGACATCGATGAATAGCGCGGAACAGAACTCGTTTTCCTCAAAGGCTTTTCTAAGGCAATTTCATATTGACAGAAAACGTTCTTTAAATGGCTTAAGAGGAGATCGCATTTTAGTTTTGTTAATTTTTGCACAGGATCCTCTTAGACTTTGCAGTGGTTGTTTCCCGATAACGGGTATTTTAAGACGCTTTGCTGATTATCATTGAGAATAATTTACATTCTTCTGACATCATACAAAACCCAACTTAAGGGCTTATTACATCAACAGATGTAAGGTATATGGCCATGAGTAGCGTCAATTGCCTAACGATATCCTAAATTACGCCTGCTAGACGGCTAAGATTGACCCCAGTGGGTTTTTTGTCAGGACTCCTTTTGTGTTGTTGGCTGGTTAGACTTACATATGTATGTACATAAAAGCGCTGGCAAACGAAAATTGGCTAGTATTTGACTGCGGCATACTTATTTGTAATAGGTGTAATTGCCAGCTAGATAGTAGCAGTACTCAATGCAGTTGCCCACGCAATTGCTATCTTTCTTCACTTTGAGATCATCGTTTGATATATGGTTCTTACATGTAGATCCCCACACACGACTCTACAGAAGGAAACTTACAGAAATTCTGACAGTTTAAGTTTTGTTCTAGACCAGATTGTTAATATTGTACTTCCACTGAAACTTAC
Source organism: Melanophora roralis (assembly GCA_963583895.1). Lineage (NCBI taxonomy): Eukaryota > Metazoa > Arthropoda > Insecta > Diptera > Rhinophoridae > Melanophora > Melanophora roralis. Next base: position 69,295,226 of record OY757188.1, read on the forward strand.
CCTATTCAGATAATAGCTGACAGCTATTTTTCTGACTTTTAGAAACAACAATTTTTTGATTTTTCGTTTATTTTGTTTGACATTAAAATCAGATAACAATTTTATTAGGGTCTAATAAAATATTTCCTGAAAAAAATTAAAGTTTTAAAAAAATGTTTGTTTGAAAAAAATATGTGCAGTTTTTTTTGTGCACACCAGTGGATCGATTTTTTTTTAATTTTTACAGGGAGTTACTTCAAGTCTGGAAGGAACAATAGGCAACTTCTTTTTGGAAACTATTGCCTCCATGCCCACACTACGCTCATTTGTGTGGGAAGGTTAGGTTATGAATTGACAAACAAAATTACCCAAAGCCATACTGATCAAACGTGTAGAGCTAAATACATGAAATTTATAACACGTGTTAAGCTTTACATGTTTGTTTAAATACACATGAATTTTTAGAAATTGGGCCCGTAAAGGGATAAAAAGTGGACAAAAAGGGAAAAATCTGTAACCTACTATCTTTTAAGGTATATAAGATAGAAACAAAATTCAAAAAGTTTTGCGTTTTCCTTAAGAAATAAACAGACAAGGTTCTGGAATTTTTTTTTTAATTTTGGTCCGAAAGGGTGAAAAAAGGGGTAAAATTATATATTGGTTTTTTTGTTACTTTTAAACCAATAAAGATAGAAACATTCTTTGAATTGCGTTCGATAGGTCTTAAAAAAATGTGATTACGTTTTTCGTACTTTTTTTCAATTTTGGAACCAAAGGGGGAAAAAGGGTTAAAATATATTTTGAATTTTTTAGGTGTTTTTTGTAATTTTAAAACTAATAAAGATAGGATCGTAATTCAAATTGGGTGCGACAGGCCTAAAAATATGAGTACGTTTTTGGGTACTTTTTTTATTATTGAACCCTAAGGGGAAACAGGGTTAAAAGTATATTTTAGTACTTTTTGTAACTTTAAAACAATTAATATAGAAACATAATTTAAATTGCATTTGTCAGGCTACCAAAATATGTTGATATGTTTTTGGTACATTTTTGAAATTTTGGTGCTAGGATACCAAAGGGTTTTTTAGAAGTTTGTTAAAGAATTTTTGCTAACGAAAGCTTTCTGAATATTTTCAAAACTATAAACCTGGTAAACTCCCAATTTTTATTTATATGTTAATTAAATAGAAGGGCTGACTTATAATTTGTTGCAACTTATGTGGGGCAGTGATGAAAAATGAGAATTTCATTTGGGTATCAAAAAAATGTTTCGAGAGTACTTTTTTAACGGCAATAGTATCAAAATATTTTTTTTCTCTGTTTTTTTTTTAATCCACAAAAAATAATTACAAAAAAGTCATATAGAAATGTTAAGTGTGTTTAGTTTGTTCAAACAGTGAATCGAAACTGAACTGAATTAAACTGTATATAATTTTTGAAAAATTTGAATTTTGGTTTAAGTCCGCTAATATCATCCAATGCTATTGTAAAAATTTATTTTAAAAATCTGACCTTTAATTTGGGAAAATTGACGTTAGTCGCTTGAAAAAATTTAATTTAAATTTTTTTTCTTCGTTGACTTGCCGAATTTATCTTTTCGCATCTCTATGAAATATGTATTCTGCCCGCCTTAAGTTACAAAGCATCAAGTTAAAAGGTTTATTTACAACTTTTTTTATACGCTATGCCAAAGAAATGCGTATATGTATTCAAAACATTTAGCAAGGCAACTACCCATAGGTTAATATTTTAGCCTTAAAAAAAAGTTACAAAAGATGACCACGGTTACTTTGTTACCTAAGTATAATATACATATATGTGGAAGTAAGGTTAAAACCCCATTGACTAATGTAAAAACATCTCTTGCCATGGAGGAAATTTTCAAAGCTATATTTTCTGTATACGCCACCTTTTTGCACTTTTTTAATTTAATTTTGTTTTATTTTAAAAAAGTTTTTTTAAACGAACTTTTCAAACAAAATCAGTATTTCAAATCTATTTCAAAATTGTTTATTTATATATTAAAGTCTTTTAAACAATTTTAAGAACTTATAGTTTCTTAACAAAAATAAAATTATTGCACTTTTATGGTAACTGTATTTACTACTTTTAAAAAAGGTTTGAGAAAAATATATGTTTTTCTAAAGTATGTCTAAGAGTCACGTGTTTTCAACCTGTTTATCATTTACTATTCGAAACCTTGGTTGTAAAATAATATTCCAAATATATTATTTACAGTCTCTCTGAAAGGGCGCATATTTACGTACTTAAGTATTAAAGAAAAGCACACGGAAAGAAAAAGATAGTTGGAAAGGGGCAAAACTAAACCATTTAAATTAATAATAAGAAAAAGCAAAAGAGGGTATCAAATTAGCCAGAGAAGTAACACGGTATTTTCCACCATCCAATAGTATCAAAAAAAGTACGATCGTATCAACTTTTGCAACACTGATGTGGGGCAACCACTAAATTAAAAAATATATAAATGCTTTTGTTTACATATTTTGGTATTTTACTATGATTGGGGTATAGAATCACACCGGGGTTTAGCTAGTAATTATATAAAACTAATAATTTTTAATATAGAAATGTCAAAAAAATTAAGTTCATGCCGGTAAGACTCAAAAGTTTCGAGATACATATATCGTATTAAAGTATCTATGAGACCTACAATTCCCCTTATTCCAACCCAACTTTTGTTTTAATTTAGGCGTCATACTAGAACAACTCTTTGGTTTGAACCCGATAATACAACAAAACTTCCACAATATATCTCGCCGTTATCAAAAAACAAATTCAACCCAAAAAAATTATTACAGTAAATGATTGTAAGTTATTTAGGAAGCATTCCGTAAGGTTGTTTTAAAAATTCAAAAACAGTTAAATATTAATACAATATTTTTTTAACTGATTTGGAGAGTTATTCAAAGCTTCAACTAAACAAAAATACTAATTTTCAGTTGAAGTTCATTTTGTCCGTTATTTTTCAGTAATATTAAACTTGTTTTTTTCCGATACTGAATTTAAATGAAATATTTTGTAAGTTTAAATAAATCTCTTGTTAAAGGGTTTTTAATGAATATCCAGTTATTGTAAATAGATTTTCAGTTGGTTTTACATTGATCATTTTTGAGTGTAGTTTTGTCTAAACGATGAAAGAATTTACGAATAAATATAGAGTAATGTGTACAGATTTTGTGCCCAAAAAATTTTTTCTTTGGTCTGTATTGAACCCTTATTTTTTAGTGCTCAGCGGTATTCAATTTAGCGAATTCGAAATCTTATATGTATGTAATTTTTTAAGTACTTCTATCGGTTTTAATAAATCTTTCTAGTAAGTAAGAATTGGAAGGTTAATATTTTTATTTCAAAATATAGTTAGTTATATTTTAAAAGAGATAAATTGTTAAACTAATTCTGTGAAAACCAGGGTCCGCAAATAACAATTATTTTTAAATTTTTAATGAAAAACAGCAAGTAGAAGGAAACATCGGAGAGTCCAGTAAGGAAATTCTTCTATATGGTGCTAAAAACAATAATAACTTTTTGATTTTAATATTATTTTGCAGTTATTTAAAATCAAAAACAGGTAAGAATGTTATAGTCGGTCCAGCTCGACCACATTATACCCTACATCACATTTGTATGTGGGCTTTATGAAAAAATTAACTAATAATTTGTAAATTAGGTACAATGGTTAGTGGCATTGAGAGAAACATGGGAGCAAAATTTTGAGGACGTATATTAATATTCGAGCAATGCTTATTTCAGGAGAGTATTTATAACGGGGCTATATCAACAAATAAACCGAACATTTATTCCTACGGCGTATTAGTTGGTAGTAAAAAGATAGAAAGATGGAAGAATTGATATGCATAAGTCGGCTTAGGAAGTGATTCTTAGCCGATCGGTATGTTCGAAGGTGGCTCTTAGACCATTATTTTTGGGTGTTACAAACATCTGCATAAACGTATAATACCTCTATCATGCATGTGATATGGGTGTAATAACAATTATTTGTGCAAAAAAAATATTTACTAATTTTTCTAAAAAAAATCTGAAAGTAATTATTTTTTTGGCAAAATTTTTGCGGCCCCTGGTTATATATAGCCTTAGTTAGGCTCCTATATACAAGCCGCTGTTAATTAAACAAACAACTCTTAGTATTTTTAGTTAGACTTAAATATTATTTTAATCAGCACTAAAAACACCGCCAAAATAAGAAATAATAAAACAAAGCTGTACAAATATTTTTGATTTGGGGTTTTTTTAATAAGGACAGACTTAAAGTTAAATAAATAAGCTGTTTATAAGTTTTCAACGTTTTGCTTTAATATCACTTAAATGTCTTCTATTTTCCCATTTTAAAACGGTATAAAAAATTATATATCTTTGTTATATTTAAAACTAAATATTAATACACAGAAAAAACTAAAAAGTGATTTCAACTACCAAAATGATTAAATCAATTAAAAAAATATTTTCAAATTTGCTTCTATCACCAAAACGATTGTATCAATTACCGAAATTGTAAACATTGAAACAGAGCGATTTTCTTATCCAGTTAAACATTTTAAGGATTTTGATCACTGAAATTATCTAAGTTAAAGCTTGTTTCAAACACTTTAATTGTTTGAAGGGATTAACAAATAAAAAGAAAATATAACTAATAAAAAGTGATATTTTTTTGGCTTGGTTGGGATTCGATCTAAGGCTGCTTGTGTGGTGTTCGAGCTCTCTAAGCACTGCTATACGCCACCGTGTTGAGAGTATACCTCAGTTGTTACTATTTATATTTATTGTATAAGCATTAGAGACCTGCATCAAGTCCTATTCAAGCTAATTCAAGAACCGCATAATTTTCTAATTCTTGTGTTATTGTGCGGTTAAACGGTTTAAGTGCTGAAATGTAGAGTAGTTAAGAATAAAGAGTGGTTTTAGGGACTGTGGTCGATAAAAAAAATTACTGTGCTTATGGTGTGGCAACAACAACAAAGACTAAAGAGTAATGTTGTTGTTATGTTAACAAATAATAATACACACAATGTTGAGTGGGTACATACACAAACAAACATATACACAAGCAGACAAATCAATATAAAACTCATGCGTAATTACATTACATACATATGTACATTCAAAATCAACCCCCGTTTTTTATAACTATCACACCAGGAACATCCCGCCAACAGTAAAGTTTCGAGATGGATTGAAATGGAAGTGTGCGATCATGATGAATTGATGTGCCGTGGTTGTTTGCTAAAATGTGCTTAACTTTGAATATATTTTTCATTTAAGTTAAGTTAAGTAAACAAAAGAGATGGCGAACAATACAACGCAGTACTTATTTTTGTGTTTGCACACGTAAGGTATATGAAATGAATTGAAAATTCGAGATGATGCCTTATTTAGTGTCGTCTTGGGCTGGCCTCTAATAAGCATTACCCTAAAGGAAACACTTTTGTCAAAACTGAAAAAACAGATGTTTCCAGCCAAATACCTTTTGGGGTTTGATTACTGAAATCATCGAAAAATGTTTACTTTGAACAATTTTATTACTTGAATGAACTAACAAGTTAATATTTTTTTTCTTGGAAGAAATAAAAAGAAAAAATACAAAAGTAAAACAAAGGAAATTATTAACCCATTCGCTAAGCTGGCCAATGAGCCATGTGATTTTCGAAGTTTTAATTCTTATTTTTGTTTAACCCTCATGTTAGTTTTTTATTTTTGTATACCATTTTGAAAATGTGCTACATACTAACATAACCGATTGCAAAAAGCATTAAATTTAAAAATTTTTATGAAAATGTTTTTTTGAGAACTTATATATGACTTCATTGTTGGAATTTGATATTCAAATACAATTATGTCGTTAATTGGTACAATTAATTTTTAAATCAAAATCGATAATGCGTTAATTGAAAAAAATATGCGGATAATTTTTTCTGTAAAAGACCGATGGATCGATGCTTTCGGTATCACTTTTGCCATTTAACTTCATATGTTTTATGCCACTTTATGATCACAAAACTTATTAATTATAATTTTGTTTAAATTGTCCATTTTTAAAACCTTTTTTGTTAACAAATTAACTTTATCTTAATGTGTTTAATCAAATCTATTCGAGCATTAGTAACTTAAAATTATTTATGATATTTTTAATAATTAATCATTTGAATTTTACTTTAATCTGATATAAATATGTTGGGGCTTTGATTAAAAGACATAACAAACACCACTAAAAGTGTCATCATTGATGATGTGTCATGTTGAACAATGTTGTGGGCGCCATTTGAATGAATAATTATGCCACTAGTCGTATAAATCAAAAATCAGCCAGAGAATCACAATAAAAAAACCCAGAAACGAAACATAATACATAAAATCAAATCAAATTAAAAGGAATAAAATAAAAATGCACAAAATGTTGGATTAAATCATTAAATATGCAAATTATTTTTAAGATATAAAAAAAAAACCAACAAATGTCAAACAAAAGGAATGTATTTTAAGTAGCAACAACAAACAAAACCACAAACAAATAAAACCGAAGAAGCTCCAAAATTTATGGTCACACTGGATTAATAATTCAGGCAAAGACATGTATGAATGTATGTACGTTCAAACATGCTGTATGTTTTAATAATTTAAAAAAGATCTTTGAGTCAATTGGTCAGGCAGTCAGGCAGGTACGTATGATCTTTGCAATCTGTCTGCATGTCTTGTCTGAAATTTTAAAAAGTTTTGAAAAAAATGTTGCCACTTATTAAAGGAAAAAGAAAAACAATTAATTTGGAATATGAATCTCTTGTTCTTATTTTTAAGTGTGTGTGTAGGTGGGGATGGCAACCTAAAAGTTAAGACAATAAAAAAACAAAATAAAAAATACAAAGATTTAAAATTAAAAAAACAGAGCATTTAGAACGAATCCAACTTATAGTTAGTTCTGTGTGACATTTGTTAAAAACACACATTCAAGGTTAAACAACAAAACGCTCGTAATAATTATGTTAAGTAACGTGATTATGACATTTGCAGGCGTGCTTGTCATTCATGGTAAGTTATTTGATTTAAGATGTACGAACAATATTTTAATGAAAATTCATAAACTAAGGCTACGGTAAGATTTTTTAAATACAAATATGTATGTGAAAAAAAACGTAACCACTATTTTGAGCAAATAATTGTTTGGTGCTTTTTACCTATAAGTACGTTTATTTGTAAGCAAACGCAGTAAAATAAACGACAAAGAAGATAATCGATATCTTAACAGAGAAAAAGGCGTATATCGTTATAAATAAAGTAGTTTCAAACTATAATTTTTACTGGTCACACTTTTTGGTTAAAATAATTAACTGTACCCAAAGAAGAAGAATTTTCAAAATGACTTTTTCAACATTAGCCCTTCAAAATGCCGAACTTTTTTTTTATTTTTGAAATATGACTAATTCTTAACTAGGGGTGGATGTCATATCTTAACCCTCTTAGGGAAGTTGTAGGTGTTTTACCCTAATTTTTTCAAATTTCGTATGGTAAGTAGGTTGTATGAAAATGTTTGCCAGGAAAAATGACCCATCCACGGGCACTCTTAAAGCTGTAGGGGGGGCTTCTATTACAATTTCCGAAACTTTTTATTGGAGTTGCCTTAGACGAAGGACATAGGAGGTATGTAAGCACATTCTAGAAATATTTTTGGCAGGGGAAACTAATGGGGGTCGGTCGTACAATTTATTTTTCTAAGGCCGACTGAAAAGAATTTAAGGGCGTTTTTATATAATTTTGGTAAATTTGGTGTGGCAAACATTTTAGGTGATAGAGGGTAAGTATGTTCTGGGAACATACATTTTACTTTTCTCTATGGGCAACTTTGGGGAAGTTGTAGGGGTTTTTACGATATTTTTTTTAGTTTTGTATGGCCATTCTGTAAGCGGCTGGAGATAGATGGTAGGTATGTTCCACAGAAATGTTTAAGAGGACAAATTGTTTGGGGTCGATCTTACATTTTACCTTTGTACGAGAACACTGGAAGCTGTGGGAGCGATTTAAAAAAAAATTAAAAAAATGAAACTTTGTATGGCAAACCTGCTAGGGGGCAGAAAAATGGTGTCAGTACTTTCCACACAAAAATGTTTATGAAGAAAAATTAATGGGAATCGGTCTTACATTGCACATTGTACAGGGCAGATATTGCTGATAGTTTGATACCATTTACGGGTCTATGCGACATCGGGGGCATCAGAAAGTTGATTTCAACCATAACACAAATAGACAGTCAGACGAACGAAGTTAAATAGACTTGCCTATCTGTAAGATCCAGAATGTACGTATATACTTTATGGGGTCGCAAATGGATAATAAATTAAAAATGGAATGACAGACTTATATATACCCTTATCACTGATGTGAAGGGCATAAAAATATTTCTATAATCAGTACAATAGTTGGCTGCAAAATTTTTATGAAGTTAGGTAACATTTAAATCAGTTATAGCCCAAAATTCTTATTCTGGGAGAAATTTGTATGGGGGCTGTGTCAAAAAATGCACCGATCCTCACCTAAAACGATAGCCTTCGTGCCAGTGGCGAAAAATTGTCTCTGCAAATTTCATTAAAATTGCGACCTGTCTGTGATTCTGAGTAGATCAGTTTACTTAAAGGTGGTTCTCAGACCATTACTTTTGGGCGTTGTAAACATCTGCACGAACCCATATTACTCATACAACGTACACAGATAAAATGATCGGCGTATTTTTTTTTTTTCAATTAACGCATTGTTTGAAAAAATTCAACGATTTTGATTAAAAAATTGATTGTCCCAATTAACGACTTGATTGTATTTGAAATTTAAATGTCAACAATGCTGCTTGCGTAGAAGTCTTGTAAATTAACGCTTTTGTGCAATCGTTTATTTTAGTATGCAGCACATTTTATTTTAAGTATAGAAATATAAAAAACGAACATAAACACCAACATATATAAGATTTTAAACTTTGAAAATCACATAGTTCGTTGGTCTAGTGGTAGAGCTCTCAACCTAACACTCAATTGGTGCCAGGTTAGATGCTAGACTGGGTAAACAATTTTGTTTTTATTTTACTTGTTGTTCTTTTCTGTTCCTGTTTTCTTACTATTTTTCCTTTTTTAAGAATTATGCCTGTTAGGTTAGATTTAGAAAAAAAAAAAATTTTAAATTGGTAATTCATTCAAGTAATTGAGTTGTTTAAAGTAAGCTTAAATATTTATCATTTCAGTAATCAAAATCTAATAAGTATTTGATTGGAAAAAATAATTTTTTCCAGTTTTTACAATATTTTTCACTTTTAGGATAATGAGTTTATGCAATAAGTATTTATAGTAAGAAATGCGGTTTACTTTTAACACGATGGCGTTTTCTTTTAACACGGAGCGCTTTCATACTACGCAACCAGCACAGGTTCAAACCCCAGCCGAGGCAAAATAGTTTTTTTTTTATTTTTTTTTGTTTGTTAAGTAATTCAAAAATTTAAAGTGTTTGAAGCAAGCTTAAGTTTAAATAAATCCAGTAATCAAAAATTTAAAAAATATTTAATTGGAAAAAAATAGCAATTTTTTAAGTTTTTACAATATAGGTAATTGATACAATCATTTTGGTGATAGATGCAAATTTGAACATTTTATTTACTGATTTAATCATTTTGGTGATTGAAACCATTTTTTAGTTTTTTTCTGTGTATTTGTGTGGGTATAAAAACGAATTTTCAAATCTAATCCGCATTAAATGTCAGACCACTATCATTGTAATTAAGTATATAAAGACAATATATGTATGTATAGGTACACAATTGTGAAACTATTGGAAATGGTGTTATGATATATTTCTAAAGCCTATTGACATTTTCACAATGGTACAATATATCTTGAAATAAGTTAGAACAAATTTTAAAAAGGTCACTTTTTGTGGTAAAACATTTGACTTAAATGACCTTGGACCGTGCAGTTAACACTAACCACAGCACTTAATATTAAATATTTTTAACAATTAATTTTAAGATTTTATTGCTTTTGATTACTTGTAGTTAAGTTTAACCACAAACATTCTTTTGGCTAAAATTTTTTAAAATACAAAAGTGCTTATAGGCCATGTCAACCGCACACAATTTTTGTTGTTGTTCAAATTGAAAAAGATTTGAATTTAATATTCGATTTAAGAAATACATGTCTCGTTAATACTTAAAAGTTTATTACAATTATAGTTTTCCTTATAAAAGAAAGTATGTAATTGTAGCTTAAAAACTTACAACTTTTTAAGTTCTAAATCTTAATATTATTTTTTATTCTTCTTCTTCTTCTTCTTTGTAAAAATCACAAACTTGATATTTGATTGAAAATAATAATCTATAGGATTTACAAGTTAAAAAGTGATTTGTTTATAATATGTATATGTCTAGACAGTCGTTATAAAAAAAGGCCGGTCTGAATGGGTCTTAAAAGATTAGACTATTAGGCAAAACTCGGTTTACTGGTTTGGGTTATTTTTTATTTACAATTTTTTTTTTCAAAAAAACAACAAATATGTTTAATCTCAGCTTCAAAACAGACAACAATTTGATTGTTTTAAATTGGGTCTAAAGTGTCAGCTTTTTAAATTCTTAGTTTTAATTATAGGCTAATTTAAGCTAACCACCGTCTATGACGCAGTTTAGGGGTTTTTAATGTAAAACAACAAATGTTTACGTTTTAGTTTTAACCACTTTTTTAATCAGCAATTTCCCAGCTAGTTAATAGTCAAATAGATAGCATGATTTTAAGACAACAAAGTGCTAATTACATTTTGGTAGTCGAAATTACAGATCCAACAACAGCAAGAGATTAATTTTAACTAAATTTGTCATTAAATGCTTGTTTAACACGAAAACAATAACAACAATATCCAAAAAATAAATTGTTTTAAATATCTATTTGTAAAAAAGATTTACCTTAAACATGCCACTGAACAAACATAAAAGTTAAAAGTAGTAACAGCAACATCAACCTACTGACCACACTGTGGGGGGAGGAAACAAACAGAACGACTTTGTAGTTACATATTGGAATATATATGTATGTATCTGTATGGATAGATCTGTCTGTCTGTTTAACTATTTAAGAACATTTATGGTCAATACAAGTTCAAACGTACTACATGTTAATGTACTAATGTATGTATTGTATGTATTGAAATACGTGCGTACAAAAGTAAGTAAATAGCTTAAAAAAAATGATGACCATTTAAGTTACATATTTATTTATTCTATGTTTTATGATGGCTTGTTGGTGAAGGTCAACACCAACCCACTAAAAAGACAATCAGCCAGTCAGACATTCAACCAAGCGACAAAGAACATATTCACACAAACATATCCCATATGTAATTTAGAAACATTTCAATCATGTGACTGAAATGCTAATTTGTTTAAAATTGTACAAAGGTTTAAATGATCACGTTAGTATTTATAATATCTGCTATTTTGCTTTTCTAACTATTTAGTTATTTATGTATGTAAGGGCATATTATTTTGTTTAACAAAAAAAAATAAATTATGAGACTTTTTGGACTCTCTTTATTCTTTGCCATAATAGAAATTTATATTTACAATAACGTAATAACCACTTTGAAAGAAATTAAAAAAAAAAATCTCATACCAAGATGTCATTAAGGTTGACTAAAACGTTTTGGAATTTACGTTGTACTTTGTAAAATACTCTTAGTTTTTTGCTGATTTGGTCATAACCAGGGCAACCAAAAACTTGCTCTTAAAAAAAGTTTTTAGCGCACAAAATATGCAGTAAAAACTCAAAAATATGATTCAAAAAATTTAAAATATATGCTTTAAAAATAAGAATGATAGCGACTAAAGAGTCTAAAAATGCAGTATTTAAAATTAAATTGCATTAACGAAGTAACGCATTACCATTGCCATAAAATTTCGGCACAAAATTGGGATGATGTTATACCGTGTTTAATTAACGGTCCGTAAGCTTGTCGGACAACGATTTTTTGTCAAACCAAAACAAACCAAAATGGGTTTCGTTTTAAAATAAATAACTGAATATAAGAACAAACGCTAGCAAGAAGACTGGAAAGATTTTTGTTAGGCTTTTTTAAACTAAAAAAAAATGTTTTAAAAACAGGTTACACAAAACATATGCAATTAAGCGAAAAAATTTGCCAAAATATGCTGTTATATGCAAAATATTCAAAAATAAGAATAAAAAAACTTACAAAAGGCGACAATGAACAGCCGAATGGGTTTTTGTAAGGTTTTTCTTCAAACTAAGTACAAAACACGTAAAAAAATTTTAAACGGCCTTTACAGAAAAATATTCTCTTACAGGAAAAATATGCAAAATATGCTGTTATATGCAAAATATGCTGTAATATGCAAAATATGCCCTAAGAAATCAATGCCAAAATATTGCAAAAAACATTTTATATGATTTTGCATATTTTTGGTTGCCCTGATATTAACACTGGTCTGCAAACTATAAATAAAATTTCTAGCCTTAAGTATATAGACCAAAGAGATTTAATGCGGTAAATAAAAATCTATTAGTTTCCTTCTATCGGGCTCAGATCCTTTTTTTTTTGTGGGAACTACTAATATTTTGCCCGAATTAGGACGGTTGTGATGGTACATTTTATCATAACTTAATAACAGGCGCTGATACAGGGGAAGGGAAACTTGGGATTAAAAAATCTGCTCGGTGCTCAAAGCGATTTAGAAAAGTATTAAAATTGCATTTATCACAAAAATGCTGTTACTTTTAAGAAAATGTTTAAAAAGTCGCAGGGTAATTTATAGCTTCGGGTTGTCAATCAGATTTATAATGCCCCAAACAAAAAAGTCGAAAATCGAAAAGGGATGGCATCGATCATAAAGTTCAAAATTTCACGGTCTTCTGTTATCTTTGATTTCACATGGAAGCTTGAGATGTATAAAAAAACTATTTAAGAAAGTGCGCTTCCCAGCAAATAAAAGTGGAAGTTGTTCTAAAATCACAGCATTTTCATTAAATACCAAGTATCTCTAAGTCCTGAATTTTATATTCCGAAACAGATATTTTAAGACACATTTAGGTATGTTTTTTTAATGCCTTTATTTGTATTATATGTCCAATGATTTGAATCTAATTTTTCATTAGTGACTAAAAAAACTGTTAAATAGTATTTACTTACTTCACTAATAAAAAAGCTATGCAAAATTTAAAATTTTCATCAATGACAAGGGGCTCATCTAAAGTGCATACTTTTCAGTTCTTTGGATCACTTAACTTCTATGACAAGCACCAAAAGTAGAACTACTTCGGGTTGACTTTCATCAATGAATTCACTTATGATTCGTATGCTCTTTTTTGCTGGGTTCTCATGCAAAGTATATTTTAAAAACAACACAAAACAGTATCATTGCAGTCTTATTTTAGAAAATATTAATTAGAATTGCCAAAGCTATGTACTTGTCAATAACTTGTAATGGAATTACAGACTAATCGTAAAGAGGCTTTTGAAGAGGCCTTAAAATATATTGAACAGAGTAGAAATACAAAGTTGATTTCAATTAAAAAAATTTGAAATCGCAATTAAATTTTTTTGGATTCCTAGCCTGCAAACAAATAGATAGAATCAATTAATGAATTTGTAAGTTAAAAGTTTTTTCCTGTTAAAGATTCAGTTAGAAAATTTATTTAAAATGCAATAAAGTTATAAGTCAACTTTTATATTGATTTAATTAAAAGTATAAGTTAAATTAACAAAATTTTTTAATTTTGACACGCTATTATTTTAAAACTATAACGCTATCGCTTGAAAATTTCTCATAGAAAGTAACTGTATAACAAAGGATACATTTTGAAAAATATTAGTTGGATAGAAACAAAACGAGCGGAAACACCCACACAAATAAAAAATATTTTGGATTCAATTTTTGATACGAAATGTACAAAGTATTTTTTAATATATTTTTTATTTAAAAGAAAAATTTGTTGAAAAGTATTTTTTTAAGGAGCAGGGAAAGTGGCATGCCCCTACAATTGCACAAATTTTTTGAAATATTTTAAGCGTTTAGTATGAGCAACTATAACAGCTATAGACTTAAAACCTGCTGAAAAATAGTGCCAGTATAATACGTACATTATAAAAGAAACCAATTAGTTGGGTAGGAGCAGGGGGAGTGGTATCCCTTATGCAAATGTACAATTTCTATGCATATTTTGATACTTTATATCTAAAAAATTAAAAAATCTATCGACTTTAATTTTCTCAAAAAAGTAGCTGTACAAGTGCCTACATTTTGGGAGAAAAATTAGTTGGATAAAAGCAGGCGGAGGGACAGCCCTTGTACGAATGAACAATATTTATAAAATTTTTGATTCGTTATATCTCGGAAACTATAATACCGATCGAATTTAAATGTTCAAAAAGAAGTAATTGTACAGCAGTGCCTATATTTAAAAAAAAAATTAATTGGATCAGATGGCTGGGTATACAAAAATCGGCCCAGCCGAATATAGTGCTCTTACTTGTTTCTGAAATGTTTTTGTTATCTTTAAGTGCTTAAAAATATATAAAAAATACTTTTATTAATTTGTGGATCTAGAGGTCTATCATTTTTTTTGTTGATTTTCATTTTTATCCGATTTAAAAAACCCCTCCTAAAGAAATTTCTAATTGTTTGGAACCGAAATATCGGAAAATTTTAAAAATTAAAAAACGTTTGACGTTAAACTCGACAAAATATAAAAAGCATTAAAAGCAAATTTCGAAAAAAAATAACTTTAATTTGAATATTAAACATAAATAAAAAATATTACTATTTGGTTAGAAAAATTTCCAATTAAGATGCTTGAAGGTACGGAGTTCACTTCCTTATTTATCACCCCTAGACATTTTACTCTAGTTGTATAAGCAGAAGGGTAGGGTCTAGCAAAACGGGCCGGGTAAAGCTAATCCTTAAATAAGCCATAAATTTTTTAAATAGCAAAATATTATTTGGGGCCTGCCGACTTATGGTATGTGATATACTTAAATAGTTTTTCTATGACAAATTACGTTAATTTTCACAACTAGGTATTTTAAAGCTTAGCAAATTAATTAATTAAACGTTTATGTCTTTAAAAAATGTATACATTTTTTGAAAACTATAATTGGTATTTGCTGTTAAATAAATTTTTGTATGTTTAATTGTCTAACCTCGTAAAAGTTTTTCATTTAACATTGGCGTGTTTATAAATACATTTGTACATATATTTTTTAAAGTCTCCATACTTCTGTATAAAAATTAATTTCTAACAATGACTTGTTTGTTTTCTTTTCTCGTTCTCATTTTACGTTTTTAAAATTTTTTTTATTATTTTCTCAACTGATTAAAAGCTTTAGATGTAAAGAAAACCTTAGAATATCCATCAGAAACCAAAGGCCAGCGCGTATAGCAATGTAAACAACTAATGATTTTGACAAATACTCACACATACATATGTATTTATTAACAATCTGAATCGGAGCAGACCCACCTCCCCTCAACAGCTTCAATAAGATAGTAAAAACAACCATTGATTCGTGCCCGTTCTCCGAGAATATTTTCAACGATTTTCTTCAATCGTATGAAAGCAGTAGCAGCAACAACAACACAAAGATGATCTTGTAAATAATGACGACTGTTAGCAGAATGTTTCTAATTGTGTATCTCTTGGCAGCGTAAAAAAGATTTTCTTATTGGTCTTTAGTCTATATAAATATTAGTACATATATAAAGGAATAGTGCTACTGACTGACTTGACTAATTATCGTACAGCCTAAAGGCGTTAAATTATAGTCTTGTAGTTTGGACTTTGAGTACAATTTTCAATGCATATACCTTGTAAGAATGAATTAAAGTTAATTAAGGTTAACAAAGGAAAAATGGTTCATTCCCTAAACTATAAAAGATAGAAGCAAAATTAAAAAGTATCATATATGTATATGTATAATACTAAAAAATTAACGGGCCCCTATGGGATAGTCTTTCGAAACTTAGGACCCTGGGGGTAAATTTTCAACTTTGATTGGAATTAATTACGAATGTTTGGCCTCAAATTTCCACAAAACATGAGCAAGGTCTTTGTACTTAGAATTTTGGTCCCACAATTTTTCCATTTATATTTCTTCTTCTCGTATCCCTTTTTTAACCTTTTTTATTTCCCTTTTAAATTTCAATCGAACCTTCTAACTCTGTCCTTTCTTTTAAAGGCATTATAAAATAAAAAAACTTGCGCTTCTTGGGTTACTTTGTGTTAAGAAATTTTATTTTCTTTTTAAAGTAAACAGCACTTAGGTTAAGTTCCCTTGGCATTAAGTGCAGAATGTTGGTGTCAGGAAAAAAGTTAATAGGAAATAGAAGGAATATTGATTCGAATCAATGAATTTATACCTTTCGACCTTCTAATTGACAGGAAATACATCTGTGAAGGTTTTTTCAACATACGAACAATACGATTAAGGAATGAATTTTTGCTGTAGTCCCTGTAACCCTTCACCAATTCGCCCATCCCTGCATGCAAGTAGCACCAAAGCTGATCTTGGAGCATAAATGCTCAACTAGAAAAATTGATTTATGAGAATAAATGGGAGCTTTTCACTGTGTTTATTATTAAAGTAGAAATATCAACCTCTATTGTTGCTGCTATTTTGTGTATTTTGCTCTCTTTAAGAGTTTTTTGTTGGTACTCGTGTGTGTAAAACCTGATAAGTGTTCGGTCTTCAGAGACAAACTTGGCTAACACTGCTTTGGAGCGCCAGCCCATACAAAAGACTTTTATTCAATTTTTGGCCGGATGCACTTATTGTGAACATGTAAAAGATCAGATGATGTAAAGTAAAATTTACAAGATGATTAGGCTTTTGGATTTTTCAAAAAGCAAAGCATATCATCTAAACTCTGCCCCATAGCATCAAGGGATTGGTATCTACTTATTTAAAGAATAAGAATGTCATATGATTTTGTCGCCTACAAAAGAATAGGTTCGATAGAGAGCACCGTTAAAAAAAACAAGAAAGGAAAAGAACGAAGCTTAACTGAAAGCTTAAACCGATTTTAAGCGTGTTAAAAAACCTCGGTTTTGGGATAATAGAATCTTTAGTCGACATAACTTTTTCCATTTTATTTGCTTGGCTTTAGATTCTCCGTTAGTCAACCTCCTACTAATGTTCTTAGGGTAGGCCCTGTAGCAAACCTTGAAGTAATGGTGTTCTCCTATAGTCCAGGGCTAACTGCTCTACAAGTTGGTTAACTTTGTATTTATTTTTTTTTGCGCTTAATATTCAAACCCTAATTTGTCAGGGTGTTTGTAAACTTCTTTATGCTGATTTAAGTCGTTTAACTGCTAGTCTCTTTTGCTGAACCTGTTGCATTTTTATTTTGCCACCATTCATTGTCACCGTGCTTTATAGATAGCAGAAATTTTATTATAATTCCATTGGGTGGCCTTGTAGAATGATGTTAATTATGCTAATTCTGTTTATTTTCATTGCTGTAGTCTTTCTGATATTTATCTCAAAACCACCATTGCTCGCTTACCTCTCCATTTCTTCCGACTTATCCTTTATGTTGTATATCTAGTGCGAGAATTTATAAATATAGTAATGTGTGAAGTACAACCCTAAATTTGACATCAGAGACTAAACGTAATTTTTCATCGCTCTGAGCAGAATTTGGCTACGACTTCATCGAACAGTTTAAAATTTTTGTACAAGTCTGATAGTTAATGAGATTTTAAAGAATATGTAAAAATAACAATAACTTCAATAAAGATCCCGCTCCATGAAGAAGTTTGAATTAAGCAAACGAAACGTTGAGCAAAAACTTGCCAATTAAAAAGCTGTTTTATTAAGATCAGAAACATAATTGTGACCAAAAATCAGTCTAAGGAAACCCCTGAATAAAATCTCAAAAGCAAAGAGAAATTGGTCATAAAACAAAAAGAAAAACAAATAATGATGAATAGTTGAGTTTTGAAAAAGATATCTCCGTTTTTCTTATATCTTGCCATAACATGGTTTGCTGATATTTCCTTTATGAAAGACTGAGGGTTTAGAAGCTTTGACTTGAATTACTTATTGGGGTAGACCTTTTTTGTCCATGCTCCCTACAGGGCCCTTGATGGCGTACCTAATTCTTTGAGAAAAAAGGAGACATCAGTAACCAGACCTCGATACTCGAACCGGTACAGATTATTGATGTGGTCGTCGGTGTCCATAAAAAAAATGTTTAATACACCTGATACTGACTCTGGTTATGTAGCTACAAAATAATATTCGACACGTGGTGTGACCACCGTCAGATAAGTCAACATGGCAGATGTTAACGTACAAAAATTGTGCTGCGTCTATTCATTGCTGTCCAATTTCAGCTTGGTGTTGTTGTCAAGGGTCTTAAAGGTGAAAGGTCTTTAAAATTTTGTATTATCATTATAGATAAGTTGTAATTTTCGCATATTTTTGTCAACCAAACTAACATTGCGTTGTAAAAGAAAAAAATATTTTCCGCAGGCTTAATTGTAATCGCAATACCAAATTTCACAATTACAACTCATCTGAGTTAAGTTGTAATTGTGAGTTGAGTTGTACACCATAATAGGGGGGTAAGGTTTTTATCGCATAAATTGCCATATTCTTAAGGTTAAAAAGTATGGATAAAATTTTATTTCGATTAATTGTGCTTTTTCTTAAACCTTGTTGCTGTTGTTTATCAAATTATTTATAAATCTCTAATATTATTCTCAAAAAAAGTTGGGTGCTTTATCAAAAACGATATTTTATTCTCTGTTAATAATCACAATTTCTCTCTTAATTTTACGACTTAACTCTTACGTCAATTATTGCAAAAAATATTTATTTTTATTATGTTTTTATTTTTTAATGATGTGTTTTTTTGTTGCATATTTTTAATGCATGTAAATATTAATACATACATACATACATACATATTTTTGTGTAGTAGTTGATGTTGAGTGTGTTATTGTTGAATATTTTATTTTACACACATACACATTCAAATAGAATCAGATACATACATGGATGTTTCTGTGTGTATGCTATTTCAACTATTTGTAACCTTGAAAACTTCCATGACTTAGAAGAGAGATAATAGACATGCAGCAATCTGTTTTTATTTTTGTATTATATTTTCTAATTAAAGATGCAAAGAAATATTATTAATTAGTACATGTATATTGTCTGTTTTTCTTTCTTTATCATGTAAAACCTATTATCAAGTGTGTGCTTTTTTTCAAAGGGTCAAAGTTCCTTAAAGACTTAAAGATCACATTGAGACGTAAGTTTCTTATTATTTATTTCCAATTTGCAAGATTAGAACAAGGAGAAATTAATATTGCACATACGTAGACATATGCATAAGTGTATAGGTATGCCAGTGTTCGGAATTTTAACTTTGTACCAAAGTACAGGCCAAAAAATTTTGATAAAATGAAGTATGTATGTATGCATGTAGTTCAAAATAGCTTTGATTTACTTTTCTTTTCGTGATAGTCACATTTAACAATACAAATTGCAAATAAAGGAATCGAAATTTATTAACATGATAAGTCTTTTAATGGCTGTGCCTCCCGAAGCAGGTGGTCATCTGACCACACTCACGAAAGTCGCCCTGATCTGTTACGTACGTTGTCTGCACGAGCTGTTACGTACCAAAAAATAAATCGCGGTGTAGAGTAAAATATAGCAGGGCCTACACAAAGTGATAAGGGTATATATCAGTTTGTCATTCCGTTTGTAATTTCTTACTATCCATTTTTGGCTGTCTGTCCGTCTGTTGAAATCAAGTTTCCGGACTCAAATAAAGTCGCACAGAAAACGTTTTGATACCAAATAATTAGAAATATCTCTAAGACAATCCCTATACAAAATCAGCAAAATCGGTTCACTATTGACAGGGGTATAAGCGAAAACTAAAAACAACCCATTTTTAGGACAAAATCCGTGCATATATCCCTATATATCTCAGTAAATATAGTCACAAAACTTGGTACGAATACTTTGAAGATAGAAACCTAAATTGGGGAAATTTTTTTTTCTACAAAAAGTAATTGGACAATAAGATTTACATTTTTGAAAAAAAAACAAGTAAGAGCGCTATATTCGGCTGTGCCGAATCTTCACATTGGTATTTTAATATTCCCAGCCGAGTTATTTTGTACTGCAAATAATATAATAAAATACCTTTTGCAAGCTTAAAAGTCCATAAAAAACTTTACAAAATTTAATGTTCGTATAAATAATAGAAAAA
Organism: Melanophora roralis; assembly: GCA_963583895.1. Classification (NCBI taxonomy): domain Eukaryota; kingdom Metazoa; phylum Arthropoda; class Insecta; order Diptera; family Rhinophoridae; genus Melanophora; species Melanophora roralis. The sequence continues at coordinate 69,315,501 of OY757188.1, forward strand.
GATGAAGAAGGTTTTAGGTCGAGAGTTTTAAAAGTTTTCGACATTATTCGTGCTGAAAGGTTAATAAAAGTTGTTAAACGTTATGGGATGTTCTAGTCCCCCTGCTCCTCTCCAACTTTTTCTCCAAAATGTATGAGTTATTTGATTTTTGTAGAATATTTGAAGTAGATAGCTGTAACAGTTTTCCAGAAATAGCGTATCGAAAATTTTATAAAAATTGTTAATTTGTATGGGTGCTAACCCTTTCCCTGCCCCTACCCAAAAAATTTTTCCTTTAAAGCGTCTTGCTGTCCAATTAGTTTTTGTAGAAAATTTGATGTCGATAGCTGTAATAGTTTCCGAGTTATTGCGAATCGAAAATTTCATAATAATTGTTAATTTGTATGGGAGCTACCCCTTTTTCTGCCCCCACTCAAAAGATTTTTTCTTTTAAGCGTAGGCGTTGTCGTCCAATTACTTTTTGTAGAACATTTGATTTCGATATCTGTTATAGTTTCCGAGATTAGCGTATCGAATATTTGATAAAAATTGTAAATTTGTATGGGAGCTACCCTTTGTTCTGCACTCACCTAAATTTTTTTTTTTTTAAATGTAGGTCTTAGCGTAAAACTACTTTTTTTAGAACATTATAATTCGAAAGCTGTTATAGTTTCCAAGATATAGCGCATAAAATATTTCACCAAATTTGTGCAATTGTAGGAAAAATACCCTTTCCCCCGATTCTATCTGAAAAAACTTTTTATACTATTTAGGTACCTTCTTTAGGAGTATCCGTACCAAGTTTTGTGGCAAGAGTGACTCTACTTACTGAGATATATAGGGATATATGCACGGATTTTGTCCTAAAAAAATGGGCTACTTTGGGTTTTCGCTTGTATCTCGGTCAATAGTGAATCTATTTTGCTGATTTTAAATAGCGATTGTCTCCAGGATATTTCTAATAGTTTGACACCATTAACTGGTCTGTATCTCTTTATTTGACTCCGGAAACTTGACGGACAGACGGACAGATGGGCATGGCTATATCAACTTCCCTATCTATAAGGATCCAGAATATATAAACTTTATGGGGTCGCAAATGAATAATAAAGAAATTACAAACGGAATGACAAAGTGATATATAACCTTATCACTATGTGAAGGGTATAAAAATTAAATAGGAAAAGGGGCAGCTCCCATATAAATTTTTGTTTAAACTTTAAACTCTAATAATGTGGAAAGCTATTAAAAATCTCGACCTCAAACCTTCTACATGGTATTTCTATTATACGAACAAACGTTAAAATTCTGTAAAACTTTCTATTTCAAACACTGTGATTGCTGTGGACTTCAAAGCCGGCACAAAGTATTTTCATTACAATATTTGCAGTACGAAATAACTTGGCTAGATCAGATGTTTGGGTATATAAACAGACCAATGTGAAGGGTATCTTAGTTTCGGCACAGTGGAATATAGCGGTCTTGCTTGTTTTCTTTTTAACTTGTTTAATTTCTAACTTGCTCACCCTATCACGTATATGGGACAGGTGTAATAAGCTTAGTGCTCTTTCAAGTTTTTTTTGTCAAAATTACGATTTTTGTTTTCCAAAAAGTTGGTATTACTGATTCATTTTGCCCTTTTTATGTCCACATTGAACCTTTGTGGCCGTTTTCAGAAATTTAGTATCGAAAAATTTTATATAACTGTTCGCTTTTTAGGGCCTACCATTCCACCTGTTCCTAGCCAATTCAACTTGGTTTTAAAATGTATCCAGCATAATAGAACTATTTGGGTGCTGTAACAGCGGATAAAATTTTCATAAAACGTATGAAATTATAGGGGGATAGTACTTTCTTTTATTTTTCAGGGGTCCCGCCATTATTTTTGGACAACAGGGGTCATATTTAGCAAAATATATTTGGGTGTATGCATGTAAAAATGGATGGTCCCAGGGTCTTGGTTATATATCACTGTTCGTATATATCTGAGCATTTCAATTTTAGACGTGGTGTGTTAAATTTGAATTGACTTTTAATTATTTTAACAAAAGAATATACAGACTGACTAAAAGGATCCAGAATGTGAAGTTTTTTCGGGGCTGCAATTGAATATTACAGAAATTACATATAAAATGTTTAATGTACTATACTAAATATTTAGGGTGACCATTCGTACTGATTTAATTAATACATGAACTGATATTTTATTTGGTGTATTGGTTCAAAATTTATGAGCTGAAATGTACTGATTTTTTATAATAATTGTACATTTAATTTTTTTCTGGAACAGTTTGGTAAATAATAAAACTAAATAATTAATTATTTTTCTAGAAGCAGAAAGTTTACTAAAACTATTTAATCCCTTAAATCTTAAAATTGGAGGCAAGAGCTTACCTCGCTCGCTTACAAATAGGGACTATTTTGGGGAAAAAAGCTTTAAAATATTTAATAACCTAAAAATTACTAAAAAAATATACATCTAGGGGAAAATGCCTACATATATATCAGGTAAGCAAGGCAAGTTAAAAATGGCATATACTACTTAATGCCATTTTTTTCAATTTTTCAGTTATTTTGTAGAAAAGCCATTTGGAGTCGACCACTTCTGCTTTATAGACTTACATTCCTAATTTAGGTTTGCGGTAACATCCCAGTGAAATCTTTTTGAAATTGTGTAATGGGTTCTCATTATTTTATAGTTTAAAAGGTAATGAGGTCGCTACGACCTCATATTTGTTTTAAAAACCCTAAATTTCAAATTTAATTTTTAGTTAATGTTTGGTAACTAGTTACTTGATTGTTTTTTGAAGGCACGTTCGTAAGCAGAGGTTGTGAATTTTGGGGCAACTTAAACAAAAATAACTAGTTATGCGGTCAAAAGGTAACTAGTGGTTCTTTATTCTTAATACCACTTGCTAATTAACTAGGTAAGTAAAAGTTTTGCTGGAATATACTGATGTCGAACGAATATATTCTATGCATCAGGATACACTTATACAGGTAGTATTTCCTTTTGGTGTTTAAGAAAGTGAATGAAAAAAAATTTCAATTTTAAACAAAACTAATAAATCTGACAATCACTTTAACAAAATTTCAAGGCGAATTTATTACTGCTGGGTTCTTAACACTAACTGTATAAGTGTACCCTGCCATGACTTTAACAATTTTATGTGACAATAGAAGATATTTTTATTTTAAATATTTGAAAACACATGATTGTACTATGCAATCAAAATTTAAAAAAATAAAATTACTAAAATTTATTTTGATTACCGTCCGTCTGTCCTTTCTGCTGGCGGAAAGCCGGTGCAAGCTTTGCAATTGAAGTTGAGGTGAAAGCAGTGACATATTAAAGGCAATTAGACAAAATTCTCCAGAATTATGGTTTTTGTTATTTAGAAAAAAAGTCAATGTCATTCAATTTTAGATTAGAATTCTTCTGAAATAAAATATTTTTATAGGCATAGCTTTTTGTTATAAAAATAGTTTTATTAATAATTTTACCTTTTATTAAAAAATACACGTATTATTTGCCACTCAGGTAGGTTTATATAAGAATCATTCTGTTTTGATATTAACTATTTTTCTTTAACTCTCCTATGATAAGAAATGTTTGCCAAAAGCAAATAAAAGAATGTGCTTAAAAACTAATAATAAATGTCTCTCGTCAAAAAAACACTAAATTTAGTAAATTATAAAAATAATACAAAAATATTTGAATTAAAAATAGAGTACCAATAAATAAAGTACCTAGTTTCTTAGAAAAACAAACCATTAATGAAAAATATTTGTACAAATGTATGTACTTTGTTACTTTTTCATGTATGTGTGTGAGTGTAAATATTTATGATATTTTGTGCCGCCATTTTTTTCTATTGTAAATTTAGAATTTTAAAAAATTTGCTATCGTGGCTAGGACGGAAGAAAACATATAAACTTTCCAAGGTTAGTTAAATAAAATTTATTGATACTCATATAAAAGTTATGTTTCTCTCTTATGCTGAGAAGCTTTAAATTAATGTTAGCAACGTTACTGGCTTATAGGCACATAAAAGTAGGAAACTCCTATTTTTTACGCGCTAATTAAGCTATTGAAAGTATGTATTTTAAAACATATAGGACCAGACTCTTTTGTGCTGACAAGATTAAAAACTGTACATATTTTTAGGTACTTTCACCCTTTTCATTTTAGTATTTTAAGCGCAAATTTTAACTATATTAAACCCAGCAAAAAATTAAAAGTAATTATTAATTGCAAAACGACTTTGTTTTCCTTGTTTACATTTCTTAGAAGTTGTTAAGTAATGAGTGGTTTTTTATCTTAAATTTTTATATACATTTCCCCTAATTTTATAATTGCTTAATCCTGTTTTAGTTAAATAGGAAAGTAAAAAGAAAATTATGTAAGCAATACGAAATCAACTACTTTTTTTACAAACACCATGGCTTAAAGCAACAATTTGTATTTTAAGTAATCAACAAGTAATAGCGCTATAGTCGGCTGTGCCGAATCTTGGATACCCTTCACATTAGACTTTTAAACAACTAAGCCTTTTTTAATTTGTAACCGCTTTTTTATTTATAAAATATTTCTAATTTTTAAATAGGGGTCGGTGTCATATTTTAAACCCCTTAGGGTGATTAGGACAGCTATAGGGATTTTTGCCCTAATTTTTTTTAAATGACTAACTAAATTGGGACTCTTACCCTAATTTTTGTAATTTTGTATCGCAACCCCACCTTAGGTGATAGAGATAGGGGGTAAGTATGTTCTTGTAATATGTTTTGGAGGGAAAATTAATGGGGGTCTGTGATACATTTTATTCCCCTGAGGGCGATTTCGGGGAAGTTGTTGGGGGTTTACCCTATTTTTTTAAATTTTGTACGGCAACCCCCTTAAGGCGTGAAGATAGGTGTCAAGTAAGTTCTAGGAATATGTTTGGGAGGGAAAACGAATGGAGGTTGGATGTACACTTAATTTCTCTAAGGCCGACTCTGGGGAAGTTATGGGCGTTTTACATAATTTTTGTAAATTTTGTATGGCAACCTTCTTTGGTGATGTAGATAGAGGGTAAGTATACTCTAGGAAAACTTTTGACAGAAAAAACAAATTGAGGTCTGTGATACATTTTATTCCTCTAGGGGCGACTCCAGAGAAGTTGTAGGGTTTTTTACCAAACTTTTTTTTAAATTTGTAAGGCAAAAATGTTAGGGGCTGGAGATAGGGTGTAAGTATGTTCCACAAAAATGTTTGGGAGGAAAAAATAGTTGGGGTCGGTCTTGAATTTTACATTTGTAGGATAGCTCTGGAAGCTTTAAGAACGATTTCAAAAGAAATAAAAAAAAATAACCCTTGTATGGCAACCCTGCCTGCTGTATTTTAGAATTTTCCATTTGAAATTCAAATAGAAATTTTTAAAATACAAATGGAAAATTCTAAAATACAGTTAGAAAACTCTAAAAAAACAAATAGAAGATTCTGAAATACAAATAGAAATTTCTGAAATTGAATTAGAATTTTCTGAAATTGAAATAGAAATTTCTGAAATTGAATTAGAAATTTCTGAAACTGAATTAGAAATTTTTGAATTTGAACTAGACATTTCTGAAATCAAATTTGAAAGTTGTGAAATACAATTGGAAATGGTGCAGCTTAAATATAAAATAATTTTAATCCCCACCATAATATACTCTACACCGCGATTTATTTTATATATTAAGTACCGCCAAAGGCACAAGTATAAAGTGAGTGGGGTAAACTTTATTTTAGGATAAACACATACTACGGAAAGTGGCGTCAAGTGGCTTTAAAAGGCGCGTCGATATGGAGTTATTTTCGAAGCTGTTTTTTTTGGTACGTTCTTGCTTTCTAGGATTATAGGCATAGATAGATTTACTAAATTAAGGAGTATTGACCCAGATTAAAGCCCAAAGTAAACTAAGTGGACACAGAGTACTTTTTACATTCTGGGTACTTTTTCATTGTTTGGAAAAATTATATAATGTAAATAAAAAGTACTTTTTGAAAAAAATTCATTCTTACATGAGTGATTTGGCGACGTTTAAATACTTTCGTCATTTTTGCAATATTTACAGGCAATGAATGGCTATTAAAGCATGCCTGCCTTTAAGTCTGCTGATATAGGGATAACGAAATCCGCTAATACTTTGTGGAACCAAAGGTAGTATTAATCCCATTATAGTCATAAAATGTTGTTATTAAAAAGTTTAAAATATGAAAACGTTTGCTACGTCTGATACCAGCCTAAGCATTTGTTATTTAGTTTCTTATTACTTTGTTTCTTTCTCAAAGTAACTTCGACATTGTATGTTCGTTCAGTGATATAAAAAAAGTTTTTTTTTCTCAAAATTTTTTTTCGCAATTTTTTCTCCATTATTATAAAGTCTTGACAGAAAATTGTTTTTTTTAATGATATTTAATTTTCTTCTAACAAAATAACTATAAAAGTACTTTAGATCCAACTAAGACCTTGTTTAGACTCTAAAAATATTCATGCTGTTTTTTTTTGTACCAAAAACCAGCAGCAGTAGCCAGACAACCTTGATTAGTTTTCAAAGCCTTTTGTATAAGAAACTTAAAGAATAGCTGAATTAAAACTTGCTTTAAACAAAAGTGTCTGCAATATTGTTATTTATTTACTTTCCGCAATTGTTTTTCAAATATATATTCCTAAAAATTTACATTTTTGTTATCAAGGAATTCTAGAGCATTGACATTTTTGTTTCAATCAAATACACTGACAAAACCGATAAATTTCATTGAAATATTCTTAATCAAATAGTACGTACAATTTAGCGTTTTCGTTTGCTAGAAAAAAATAAATAACTTAAAAACTTATTTTAATAACCGAATCGTTATACTGTTTTTAACTATATTTTTGTTTTTTTTTACTCTTAAATACGTTAAAATTTTTTTAAAAGCTGTTGTTGGTTTGTAAATAATAAAAAAATAAAAAATATAAACGCAAGAAAGACATCTACAGTGTTTTGATCATACAGTGTGGCAGACTGTCTGTCCTAATTAGTTTCACCTGTGTCATCGCAAATAAGGCATAAATTTCCTTTTTGTTAACTCAAAAGATAATAAATATTGAAAGAAACCGCTATTGTTTAAGCTATTTATGGAACACTTTAGAAACAAAAAATAAGAAAAAAAACAACTATGAAAAACAAAACAGAAATTATTATGCTGCATAATAATTTGCGTACTTTAAAAAAAAAAAATAAAAAAAACCCCCTGAAAAGAAAAAAAAACAGATATTAAAGAAGTACATCAAAGCCTCGACTTACACGTGCTTTTAAAAGTTCTGCCTTGTAAAGCACGTTTAGTTTTTTGCAACTTACATACATATTTTATTATGTCCCAGCATAAATATTTTTTTTTAATTAATTTGCTTTATTGGTATTTCTAATATCAATGTAATTTGGTTTACTACGGTAATAAATAAATTTGGTATTTACAAAACTATAAAAAATAGAGAAGAAAAATGTAAACAAATTACCTTCAAAAGCAAAATGTATAGAAATTTACTCTTAATAAAGTGGAGCTCAAGAAATCAGCTGTTTATTTCAATGTCATCTTCTTAAATATATATCTATTTTACAACGGCTTCAACCCAAAGTGAAGGCTGTCTGTTTCAATTGAATTCCACACTTTGTTTATATTGACATTGAAACTACAGGTATCTTTAAGGTACCACAAAGAATTACTGTCAATACACATAAATACATACAGTGTGAAACAGAAATGAGAACATATTTTTGATACCCTTCACATAGTGATAAAGGTATATATCAGTTTGTCATTCCGTGTTTAATTTCTACAATATTCACTTTAGACCCCATAAAGTATATATATTATAGATCCTTGTAGGTAGTGAAGTTGATATAGCCATGCCTGCCTATCGTTCTGTGTGTCTGTTGAAATCAAGTTTCTGGACTCATATGAAGTCGCACAGAAACGCTTTGATATCAAACAATCAGAAATATTCCTCAAACAACCGTTGTTTAAAATCAGCAAAATCGTTTCACTTTTGACCAAGATAAAAGCGAAAACCTAAAATAACAAATTTTTTAAGGGCAAAATCCGTGCATATATCTATATATATCTCATTTAATATAGTCCTTCTTGCAAAAAAAAACTTACCAGGAATAAGTACTTTGAATATAGAAACGTATACTAAGAAAAATTTTTCTTAAATAGGATCAGGGGAAATAATATTTCCCCTAAAATTGCACAAATTTAGGGAAATATTTCATTCGCTAAATCGGGAAATAAAATGTTCTGCAAGAAGTAATTGGAAAATAAGACCTACATTTTAGAAAAAAAAATTTTGAATAGAAACAGGGGAAAGGGCAGAACCCATACAAGCGAACAATTTTTATGAAATTTTCGATACGCTCTATCTCGAAAAATATAACAGCCTTCGGCTTCAAATATTCTACAAAGTGTAATTGGACAATATGGCCTACCTTTTTGGGGGAAAAAATATTTGGATGGGAGCACCATACAAATCAACAATTTTTGTCAAATTTTCGATACGCTATATCTGGGATATAATGATACAATAATTCTTACATTTTGCAAAAAAGTAGTTCGATAGAAACAGGGGGAAGGGAACCCCCCATACAAATATACAGCTTTTGTTAAAAGTTTCATACAAATAATTTCAAGAACTGTTAAAACGCTCGACCTCAAACCTTTAACATGGTATTTCTATTAGACATACAAACGTTAAAGTTTTGTAAAGTTTCCCTGCGGAAAATGTGTGTCAATTGGTCGGCGTACTCTTCCTGATACAGGTACAAAATATAAATTGGACAAAAGTTATTGGTCGTGATCGATTAAAATGGCAAACATTAAATAACAGGTTAAAAGGTGTTAACGAAGTTAAGGAAAAAAATAGAAATACACATATACAACTGTTTATACATACACACACGCACATACACATACAAACAAAGTAGCTGAAACAGGATATTAAATAATTCATGAAAAAGCTGCTTACAAAGGATTGGCCTGTAGCCCGTTTTGATGTATTTGTTTTAAATCAATTGCCACCTTCAATGGCAACGCAATGTAAGAGTGAAGGGTTTCCTTCATATAAAGAAATCGGTCTCCTCAATAGTCATACACCAGTTTTCTTCCCCGTAGGGCTTCTATTTAAAAAACTAGGATTGCTATCGACTTTAACCCCGGCACAAAGTATTTTTATTACAATATTTGCTGTACGAAATAACTCGGCTAGATGGGAAGGCTGAGTATATAAGAAGATCAATGTGAAGGGTATATAAGATTCGGAATAGCCGAATGTGGCGCTTTTACTTTACCTTTGATGCACAGAAAAAACTATTCCTGTATTTTTTTAATTGACGCAGTTGTTAGAAACCTCAAACGGGTTTTAACCAATAACTCGACTATGTGTTTTATCTTTTTTCTGTTTTTTGTTATGCACTTGCTTTTCGCAGCCATAAGGTTCCAGGTTTGAATTGCTGTTGAAACTAGTTTTATTTGTTTCTTAAATAAATAAAAATATATGTAATAAGATTAAATAAAAAAAAATGTGTACACATATAAATAAATTTCTTGAAAATTTATGAAAATTTTAACTAAATTAATGAAAAATTTGATTAAGGATTTTGTTTCATTTTAATAAAACTTCTTAATTAAACCTTTAAACTTACAAACTTATTCATCGATACTTTCAATTTGTTTGCAGGCTTAAAATCAAAAAAAGTTTAATTCGGATTTAAAATTTCCTAACTGAAAGCAACTTTGAATTTTTTCTGTTTAGCTGATTTTTGAAATAGGTTAGGTTGGGTATAACAGGCAGCCGTTGAAGGAAAGGACACAGCTCACTTGGGTCCGCTTAAATTGGTCCCTTTGTGTTACCTGGAGAAGCAGATTGAATAGGTTGAGATTGAAGAAAAGAAAAAATTTAGAGAAGGATAAGAAAAAAAGAAAGAAAGAACAGAAAAATGAAGCAAACTTACCAGGGTCTCTGGTAGGAATCGAACCGACAACCCCCAGAATGGTAGACTCGTGCACTTACCACTGATCTACCGGGGCAGCCGGTAATAGAAATCCTAACGAAACTTTAACGTTTGTATCAGCGATGCGACTTTCCAGGCACCACAACAACAAATTAAAAAAAAAGAAATACCCTTTAAAAGGTCTAAGATCGACAGATCAGGCTGTTTCCAAAATATTCGAGAGATTTATACAAATCATTGACCTTTATGGGTGCTTTAAATTTTTTAGCAAAATTTAAGCGTTTTTGTGCATTTACTTTATGTGGAAAATTTAAAGTCTAAGCTTTTTAAGTTTTCAAAACATTTCGTATCAAATATTTAACTCTTCTGCATTTCCTCAAAACTTTCAACGTTTTTCGTACTTTTGGGTCAATTTGACCCAACTTTTAAAATAACTCATATTTGTACAAAAAGATATATTTACTTAATACTCGTGAAAAACAGAGTATAAAAAAACTAAATATTCTTTTTTACTTTTCCTTTCTGTGCCATTTCGGAAAACATAATAAAATTTACAAGCCTTTACTCTTACTTTAATAACTAAACATTAACTGAGACGAAGCTTAAATGAAATGTATTGCATATATTCAGGTTCTGCGATAACCTGTGCGAATTTTGGTTGTCCAATAATTATTTCGAAAAAAATATAGTGTTCCACTGGAAAACTGGGACGAACAACAAATTTAGCGCTACACGATAAATTTGTCTATTGAACGCTTAACACAGATGTGATAAAGTGACCATATTTCTTGAAAAAAGAATCACTAGTTGAAAAAAAAATATTAATTAAATAAAATATTCGTAACGAAAAACTCTACATTCGTCCCAGTTGTGTTTATAGCACATATCTTTCTAGTCGAGCTTTCACACCAGACAGTCTTAAAGGTCTTCAATTTCACTAACAAAACATGTTTTTTAGACATGTGTAAATCGAAATCGTTTCGCTAAACCTGATTCCCATGTCAAGCAAGTTCTAGCTGTCTGAATGTTTATTTTGCATTCAATGACCATAATGATTTATTTAGATTTTCTTAAAATTGATAAATTTCTTAATACATATTAGTTAATTTTTTTTATTAATATGTATTATCATTTCTTATTGTTATTACTTTGCGTAATTGAATAAGGCTTAAAGTGCATTTCTTGTATCCCATAATCATAAAAATACTTTATGTTGGATTATTTAAAAGCCCACTAACCTCGAAAACGTTTTTTGGTATATAATATATATGTACGTAAGTACGTATGTACATACAAACATAATTATGCCTGTAAAACCAAAATATATTTTACTAAACAGAAACATGTTGGTTTGTCAGTGATAAAATATTTCTCTTAAACTATTTAAAATTCCATAAAAAAAAGATCATTCATATAAACGAATGCCAGCGTAATACGCCTTTTTGTTTGTCCCTCAATCTGCTGTTTTGTGCATAATTTTATTGAACACGTTTAGTGCATAAAACGCCCAAACTATAAGTACTACTGAATATCATCTACTAACTGAACTGAATTAAACAAAACAATGCGTTAAGCAGCACCTTGCTATGAAGCAGGGAACTTACTTGCACATTCATTCATTCATATAAAATAAATTTCACTTTCTTATGACCAGCATCAGCCAGCTTTAAAATACAATAAAGAAGCTATTGAAACATAATAATGAACGTGTACGCAGTTCATGAGTTTAGTCGTAACAATATGACAAAAATGCTTGAATACTACTGTCGCGACATGCCGTCAGTCAATACGCTGTAATCTTTTGTCAGCTGCATTGCGCCCTATTTTTGTATTCAAAGACAAATTTTTTTACAGGGCAGTTGATGCTGCCTTCGATCTATCAGAGGTTTATTTAAAATGACTTTGATGCAACGCAAAACGAGGATTTTGTTCAATTGGAATAGACCAGCGAAGTCCTATTTGTAATGTAAAAGGCATATTACTTTAAAGCTCGGGCTATTTAGTTCCCTGACTGACCAGAAGAATATATATATACGCAGCTCTTGAGAAAACAATTATAGGGACTCCATTCAATAAACAAATATCAGACGACCTAACCTCCAGAATATTTTGTTCCACTAGCCAGTATTATTTCATAAAATCCCTTAAGGTTACGAAGACTCTTATTTCCTTGTGCATCTATCTAACAAACATTTGACGTAACCACAGGCAGTCCGTGTTCACCGAACTGGCCGCACCACTTTCGGAGAAATTTTCGCTTGTAACCAATGAAAAAAAATGGACTTATTTAAACAAAATGTAGTTTTTATACCGGTTTGTATAAAGTATTTTTTGGAAATGGGATTAATATAGAATCGGACTTCATAGAATTTGCTGAAGGTACTTTTTTTACCTAAAAACTTCATTATAGAAATTCCTTTCCCAGTGTTTGCGTGTCTTTTGAAATTCGTTTACAAAAATATACAGACACTCATCGAGATCTACCAAAACCGTGCCATTGAGTTGATCTGTGCAGTCGAAGTCAGGTAGGTGGGTAGATAGATAAAGGGCCTGTGATGCATACGCATCACTGTGATAAGACGCACCACAACACGCGGTATAATAATTCGTTGTACAATGTCTTACCCTTAAAGAAAAAACGACATTTTAAAATAAGGGTATTCTGAAGAGCAGAAAGCTGAGTAAACATATACATATGTAGATAGGGAGATATTACAAAAAAATAAAAATTGTCAATAATGCAAGGTACTAGCCATTAACCACCTCATATTCCCGGCGTAACCTAAAATCTTAAAAATGTGAAAGTCCGATATTGAAAAGTCACCAAAGTACTGGTATCGTCTCCTGATTAGTGCCAGTACATTGAAATTAAAAGTGCTAAGGTTTTGGACGATCGAACGTTACTTAACCTCTTATTCCGTTACAATGTATGTATTGCGGGTATATTGTGAGTAACTACGTATCTATTACGCCCTCACAAACACTGTACCTAAGTAAACCTTTACGCCCCATTTAATGATGAAACATAATACGTCCGCAACTTCAAGCAAAAATTACTTTTAGATAAAAGAGGCCGAAAATTGAAAAGTTTGCTGAAACTCACATTTAACTTTCCCAATTTAATTTGATTTTTGTTTTCCAAGTTATCTTTCAAATAAAAGTTTTCATTCATTGGCGGCTAAAAAATTGTCATGCTTTCGTACTTTTTTTAAAAATTTTTTCAACAATGTTAGTTAATTCATTCACAAACTTACCAAATTTAAAAACTAATTGCATTTTTAAATGTTTTCTTAATTTTCTTTTCTTTTAAGTTTTTTTTTTTTTTGGCAAAACATGTGTATGAAATTTGACAAAAGTTTGGCAATAGTTTTGAGAGAATTTCTTTCTTAAAGTGAGAGCATAAGAAAATTCGCTGTCAGAACAAAAAAAAATTTAAATTTTATGGAAAAGGCGTTATGCCCGAGTTCTGTTTCATCATTTAAACGTTTTTAAATGTAAAACTTCGCAATTTAACATCTTCCCTCAAACTCCAATTTCCTTTTTAAGAATGGAAATACAATTCAATATTTGTGTTTAAAAATATAAGTAAAAATTATTTTTATGCATTTTAGTGTTATATTAATTAATAAAAAATTTTGGTGTTTTTAAATCTATTTAAACAGATGGTTTTCTACATTAGAAAGTTATTTAGGTCATGACATCAGTTTTACTTTTGCATGCTTATGAGCCAGACACTTTTGAATTTGCTATTTGTGCACTGCATTTATTTCCACACAAAAAAAAAACAGATTCATTTTGTTAACCGCTTTTAAGTTTTATTTTGATTTTTTTAGTTATTTGCAGTGCATTTTTTAGAGTAACCAACATGCAAACAATCTTCAAAGAAATGGGAAAATCTTTTTTTAATGTATAGCACCAAACAGAGATTGCTGGAGATTCGGCAAACGGTATTATGTGTTTGTGTATGTGTTTAAAGTGGCTTAAAAATACTAAGACAAAACTTCAGCTAAGCACACCGATCGACGCTCGAAACACTTCGAGAGTTTTGATTAAATTTTGAACATATGGCAACCAGGCCTATTGAACCTGGGGATGATTGGTCCATATTATAAACTTTGTCAAATTTTCCTGCTCAAAAAATTACTATATTCTCATGAAAATTTAAAGATTTTCAAATTTTAATACAACTTAGGTTTTAATTAATTTTATTGAAACCATTCTGAAATAAAATTCATGAATATTGATAGTGAGATATTATTCCGCCAGCATATGTCTTTTTAAAAAAATGGTCCTTGCAAATTTTTTTGAAAATACCATAATTTCCTAATGAGTGAAAACATCGAAACACAACTTCGCCCTAATATTTGCTAACAAGAGAAAATAATTCCAAAAAAATTTTCCCAACGTTGGCCTAGTCTACCATGTGCCCCATCTGCATACGTCCTTTGCCCAGAAATCAAATTTTATCGCATCGAGATATAATAACAAAAGTATTTTTGAAAGAAAAATACTGCAATCATTTTTTTATATTTGTCTTTATAAACCACACTAACTTCAAGACAACGATTTTTAAAAATGTTCTACCGTTATTAAATTGCACGGTACTGTTTATGTTGCAAATTTTAAAGGCCTTTTTTACACTTTCGACTTTGTTGTTCTTGTGGTCTTAAACGTTTATGTTGATGACTTTTTTTCAAAAGGTTTCTGTAATCTGTACGCACATCCAATTACTTACTGGGTAAAATACTTAAAAATTTATTTAGGGCGTCACCCATTCCAATTGATATCATGGTCTAAAAAATGTTTTTGTTGTTGTATTACGATATTATTGGTGTATAACAGTACCCAGTAACAAATTTTTAGATTATATATAGATTATTTTTTAAAGCATATGCGGAAATGCAAACAGTTTTGTATAAATAAATTCAAATGCATATATTGATACATAATATACATACAGGGTGTCCGCCTGCAAGGTATACAATTTTGTTTTGCCGCCATTTTAGTAATGATTAGTCTTGACAGTTCATATTTGGCTATCGCAAAGTAGAGACGTGGCAAATTTATTGTGAAAAAATATTATCGTTAAAACATTTTAATAAAATCAATCATCGATTACTGTGACGTTGAGGAAGTTATGTGAAGTTTTTGGGAGAAACAACGTGCTAACAAGACGCACTGTTTATCGTGAAGTAAATGATTTCGAAGGCCCAAGCATGGACCACAGCGTACTGTAAGATCGGCTGAAAACATTACTGCTGCTCAAAAAAGTATTCAAAAGATTCCATTCTTTGTCTTTAAAGAACAACTTTGCACAAGGATTTGCATTTGTCGCCTTTTAAGATTCAGTTGAAACAAGGGATTCTTACAGAAAATCATTTAAGCCGCCGTACATATGCCAATAGAATGTTATAGCTTGCCAATGACAATCCCGATTTATATGAAAAAATCATAATGAAAGACAAGGCACATTTTCATCCGAATGGATATGTAAATAAACAGATAAGTCGGTTCTGGGCAATTAAAAACCCTTAAGTTATTCATCAGTCACCTTTGCATCCATTAAAAGGGACTGTCTAGTGTGAAATTTGGTCAGAAGGAATCATTGGAGCTTATTTTTTGAAACTGAAAAGGGCGCAATAGTAATTGCCAATGAGAAGCGACATCGTAATATGAATGAAAACATTTAATGCCACAACTGCATGCTTTGGGATTGGTTAATATGTGGTATCAACAAGACGGTGCCACATCGCATACAGCCAGGATTACAATAGAATGGAATTACTGCGAGACCTCCTTCCACAACAATTTATTTCAAGAAATGGCGATAATGATTGGTCTCCTCAGCCGCCTGAGTTGACTGCTCCGAACTTCTTTTTGTGGGAATATCCGAAAAGCAAAATTTATGCAAGCAAACCAAAAACTTTGGAGCACCTCAAACTAAATATTTGTCATATTTTTGTTACTATTCAAAAAGTTAATTAAAACTAAAAATTGTCTTAATTAAAAAAACTCCATAGAAAAATTACCCAAAAGTTGTGAAAGGTGATATAGAGGGGCATACCCTCTTCTTCATCAACAATCCGAGACCTCCTGGTTCCATTGTGCATCCATAAGGCACCAAGCATAGAGTAAAATACGAACAAAAGAAAAAATGCGAAGAAAGACGAAAAAAAGTTTAAACGCCCGTGTTAAAACCACTCTTTATTGCTTATCTCCTAGCCACTTGATTGCCATTATGAACGAAATAATTTTTCCCCTTTAGATTGCGAAACATTGCATAGTTGTTTGTTGAATATTTTACCAAACCCCTTAACTCTATGTTTATTCAATCTCGGGCAGTAGGAGACAACATGGTTTTTACTCTGTTTGACCCTTACACATCCTACAATAATCTTAAAAGCCGCGAATCCATTTGACGCCCTAGTCCTAACCAGACAGAAGTGTCGCTCATCAGTCGAGAACTGACACATTTCGCCCTCAAGGGCTTAAGGACTGCCTGACTGTCAAAATAAAAAGTGACCTCACAATCCCTTGAAACATATGATCCGCTGCCTTTAAAATTACCAGTTCCTTCGTAGAGAACACACTCCACTCATAAGATGTTCTCTCCCATGATATAGACCCAGGCCCCGGATATACAACTTTGAACTATCAATAAGAACTGCACACCCCCCATACAGAATGTTAAGACTCAACCAATAATGAACAATGCAAAAAGGCCCCAAACATTTTAAACATTGAGAGTGATTTCTTAAAGGAAAAATAGTCCTAGTTTAAAAAATTAATCCCAACATGTTTGTAGTTTTTTTGTTTATATGGGCCATGTACAAATACCATCATTTTTTTAAATACGATTGGAAAGAGGCACCCTCTGGCACTTTTTTTTGAGAACAAATAGTGCAAGAAAGACTTATACGCCTTTGTTTGTTATTTGCTAGTTTGACTTTAACATTTCTATTTTTAAACCAAAATCATACGAAAGCCCGAAAGAATCACAAAATGAAACCATAACCACGAATACACATTATGCAGCCAGCAACCAAAGATGCCTGATTGCATAAACTTGTTGCAAAGTGTGTAGCTAAGCATTATATGTTTAACTGGGTAGTTGTCGGTCGGATAATAGTGCTGCTGAATAACTTTGCTCATGGTGCGTTTGGCGTTGAATGTTGCTGATGACAATGATAAAAATATAAATGAAATGAGTACTCACGTTTAAAACATAAACATTTAGCAGTTTTAGTTTGAGGGATTTTCACTTTTTATGGTTTTTTACTCTTTATTTTTAATATAATAAAATAAATAATATTTAAAAAAAAGATGCACAAAATTTTGCAATTGTGTACTTGAAATCATGAGTAAACAAAAAAAAAACGAAAAATAAGAAGAGAAAATTGTTTTTTTTTAAGATTTCGTAAAGGAAGCAGCACCACAATTGAAGTACTTAAACAATCAACCACATAAAGACTCGTGCAGCCACTCCAAAAATCCAAAAAAAAAATATCAGAAGCCAAATAAAAATTGTTTTGTGTTTTTCGGTTTCATTTGGTGGCTGTAATAAAATAATATTTGCCCTTAAAATTACAGATGCAGTTACCAGTGTACAGGAAAAAAGAGGCAAAAAAAACACCAAAATTAAACATTTTACAGACAAGTGCCATGAAGACGTCTTAAAAAATAAACACACAGTTTACCCAACGTTTGTTAACTTGATGATGGATCATCCATCATCTGGCTCAAAAAAGTGAAAACTGTGTACATTTCTCTTCTTTTTTTTGTAACTTTTATTTAAACCATTTTAAATACATGCTGGCTGCTTAAACATATTGACACAGTTGTTAAAACAAATACAAAACAATTAAATACTGCAATAAGCGAAAAATTGTTAAATAATTTTGTTGCTGGTTTTTTAGTTTGTTTTTTTTAAGCACGTATTAAACTTTGCTAATTTTGTTTATATTGTTAACAAACGTTACCTTTTTTTCTATTATTTTACCAAAACTCTTACATTTAATTACACACTTAATTACACCATCAAACTCAGGTTTTATGTCATGCTTCTGAACTTACTTCGACCTTACAAAGAAAGAGTCACCAAATAATTTAACTTTTAGTTCGTGGAAAATGTGCAGGTTTTTAAAAAGCTGAAAATTTTTGTTAAATTTTGTTCCAAATGCTTCTGTGGCGGCATGAAATAAGTCCCCATGAAATAAGTCCCCAAAAACAAAATGAAATAAGACCCCAAAAACTTGTACAGAAAACAATGACAATACTTTTTGGGAACTTATTTCTTTTTTTTGGGGACTTATTTCATTTTGTTTTTGAGGACTTATTTCATATGAAATTATTCCCTAATTTTAATAATAAAATAATCCCTCAAAAATAATTTTATGGACTTATTTCAGTTTCAAACAATTGAAAAATTGTAAAGAGTGCAAACTATGTCCCGTTATATTCACAACATACATTGATTGATCCAGGGTGCACGTATATTAGGTGGCCTTGCTTAATCAGCTGAGAAATTGAAGAATCGTCACTTTTATTGGAAGAGGGAAAGTTAACTGTGTCTAAGTTGCTTTCAAGAATGGTTTACAAGGAAAACGTAATTTGTATTAATATCTTCTGAAGGCGAACCGGCAGAAGATATGTTTGAGTTGCCGATCTTAGACAATGAAAACTTGTGTGTGATTTGTAAGGACAAAGCTTCAAATATTGTCCTTTTACCATGCAAACATCTAAAAAATTGAAACGAGTGTAACGTAAAATTAATGGCAGATGCAATTTCGAAGGGTCATCAAAAATACAATTGCCCTTGTTGCCGCAAAACCGTTGATGGTTCTATGCAAATTTTTTTTTAAATTTTACATTTATTGCAAATAAAACTAAGTTAATCTGTTAAATTTTTGTAAAGACCAATTGGGAAGTTATTACATTTCACAAATTGGGGATTTATTACATATGAAATAAGTCCCCAAATATTAGGGTGTTATTACATTTCTTTTTGGGATGTTTTTTCATTTCATTGGGAACTTATTTCATTTTTAAAATTGGGGACGTATTTCATGTGAAGTTAGACCCCGAAAATTGGGGCCTTATTTCATTTTGTTTTTGGGGACTTATTTCGTGGAGACTTATTTCATACCGCCGCTTCTGTTTCAAAAAATGTTCTTAAGCATAAAATTTATGGTTTTATTTTGTTCAGCCCATTTAGTTATACCCATTGACTAAGAATATTTTAATTTTTGATTTTTGTTTTTTAGGGTAATAATTTTATTATTGAATCTTAAATTTCTTGAACTGATAACAAGTATTTAAACCTTACATACAACAAAACTTAAATTATTCTAGCCAGAGCTAGAGTAAACTTTAGTTAACCTCTATTATGGTTTTGAACACAACTCAATTTTAGTTGTAATATGAAATTTGATGTCATAATTGCAATCCAATCAAACAACTGTCAGTAGAGCTGTATTTTTTTGATGTTTTTGTCAACCAAACTAACACAAAGTGGTAAAAGATAATAATTTTTTTTCATTGGTTTGATCTTAATCATAATATCATATATTATACAATTATAACTAATTAAGTTGTAAACCATAATAGAGGAGTAAAGTATTTATCAATTTCGATGGTTTCATCTTAAGGGCGACAATGCCCCTCCCTTCTATACTTCATGTTTTAAGATCCTTCAGGCTAGCGGATTTGGATGGGTTCCAGCTTATTTAAGTACATACATACATACATACATACATACATACATACATACATACATACATACATACATACATACATACATACATACATACATACATACATACATACATACATACATACATACATACATACATACATACATACATACATACATACATACATACATACATACATACATACATACATACATACATACATACATACATACATACATACATACATACATACATACATACATATATACATACATACATATATACATACATACATACATACATACATACATACATACATACATACATACATACATACATACATACATACATACATACATACATACATACATACATACATACATACATACATACATACATACATACATACATACATACATACATACATACATACATACATACATACATACATACATATATGCATACATACATATATACATACATACATACATACATACATACATACATACATACATACATACATACATACATACATACATACATACATACATACATACATACATACATACATACATACATACATACATACATACATACATACATACATACATACATACATAAATACATACATACATACATACATACATACATACATACATACATACATACATACATACATACATACATACATACATACATACATACATACATACATACATACATACATACATACATACATACATACATACATACATACATACATACATACATACATACATACATACATACATACATACATACATACATACATACATACATACATAAATACATAAATACATACATACATACATACATACATACATACATACATACATACATACATACATACATACATACATACATACATACATACATACATACATACATACATACATACATACATACATACATACATACATACATACATACATACATACATACATACATACATACATACATACATACATACATACATACATACATACATACATACATACATACATACATACATACATACATACATACATACATACATACATACATACATACATACATACATACATACATACATACATACATACATACATACATACATACATACACACATACATACATAGTTTAACCAGGGAAACTAATGGTGTTTTCCATTCTAAAAAAAAATGTTACAATGAGTATGTGTAACATTTTTATCAGTTTACACACACACTTAAAAAGTTTTCCATTTTTTTTGTTTTAATGGAACAGAAAATTGCTTGATTTTAATAAAAACTGCACTCTGTGTTAAAAACTCGTTTGCACAAAAAAGGATTTACTTACATAGCACAGCTGTAAAAAGTGGTACTTTGTTACACTGCAATATAATTGGGGGTAAGAAATGTTACACTCTTGCCAGTTATTTGTGCAACATGTTCAGAAAGGAACACGATAACTGTTTTCACTCTTGCATGTATTTTTAGAATGGAACATAAACCCGCTTGAATGGTAGCATTAATGTAACATTTTTGCCAAAAAGGAAAACACCATAAGATTTTGCTGTCTTTAGTATTCCAATACGCATTGGTTATCATTGATTATGTTATAAGCAGAGGCTGAGACTGTATGCCATAGCACCAAATTGGCTTCAAAAACGAGTTGTAAAGCAGAAGTTAACAGTCGAGGCAAAGCGCAGAAATTCTACACACGAAAAATAAAACAAGAAATTTTTCAAAATCAAGCCTTACTAAGGTCAAAAGTACGGTTAATACGAGTTTTCTTAAACCAAATATGGATTTTCTAGTATGAACTTTCTACTTTTGGCCACATTTAAGTCATAAAAGGATTTATTTCAATTTAAAACTGTACTTGATGTAAGTTGAAAAATATTAATTTAAGCGTAAAAAGGATTAATCCAAATATTAATAATTATTTTTTTAATTACGGAGCTTTATTAAAGAAAAAGAGTTCTATATTTTATTTTTACCTACTTAAATCGATAGCTATAAATTGAAAAAAGTAAGAGCCCTATATTAGGCTATATATCTATACCCGTTACTGGTCTCCAAGGACCCGCAACGCTCGATTGTAATATCAAAAACCTTTGCATTGTCCCAGGGTAACTGTTTGGTGTGCCTTATCACGGTATAAGAAAATTGGACCATTTTTTCCGAAAACTCTCGAGGCCAGGCGACGAACGTCAACGGTGAAAATTTCTGTCGCATGATTACGAAATTTTTTTTTGCCAAACCTGCGAGCTCATCCATCGTTCTTTTTACACATGTGGTTTTAACAGGAGGGGGCGACTGCACAAATAGCCAGAGCTTTGATGAGTTTGCTTCGGAAAAATTTTCCTCAAAAACCGATCAGTCGCTTTGGGGACATCCCATCGCCAACGAGGTCGCTTGATCTAACTCCCATGATATTTTTATTGTTATGGCGCTACCTCAAAGAGAGGGGTTATCTCTTGTGACTTCGGTAAGAAATCACCTGAATTGAACGAAGTTTACTGCGGCGTGTGACGCAGAACAAACAGTGTATTAAATTCTTTCAAAAAAAAATCTTAATTTTTATTCTATCGTTCAATGCTCTTAATAAAACTTTGTGTCAATTATTACGTTTTTTATTTAAGTTTGAAAATATATATCTGCAACACTCTGTACAAGCGTTCGTGCAATAAACTAATAAATATTCAGAAAAACTGCAAGTTTGTAAAAGTAAAAGTGCATTCATTGTATTCCCTTTTTACATCTTTTGGCATATCTTACAAAAAAATAGTACAAATTAGATACTAGAGCTTTGAAAACAACTTATTTATTGTTGATAACTTTGATAGCAGTGATGTTACTGCTGCCACAAATGTCCAATTATATTCCACTAACTGCTAAACTTACTGCTGTTGCCACTTTTATTTACTTTTTTTTTATTATTTTCCATTCTATTCACTTTTCGTGCATATCACATTAATACAAAGGCTAACATTGATACATTTTACAAATCTATTTATGTACATACTTACAAACAAACAAAACCATAAAGTATAGAACATTGAGTATGTTTGTAAGTATCTAGATACTAGACATCTGCATGACTATATTCATTTAATTGCCTATACACAACAAAAACAATATTCATTCAAACATTTTTCATTCTATGGGAGATAAATAAAGTTAAGCCAGTAACAACACAAGAAAGAATGTATTGTGTGTTACACTCAATGATACAAGAAGAACACATTAATTTTACAGTTTTCGTTTTGAATGTGTATAAAACACACTTGAAAATACAAAAACATAGCAAAGTCTCATTACAGTTAGAGTTTTTATAAAAACATTCAGGTGTTTTTTCGAGTTAATGAATGTTTAACAACAACAATAACGACAAATTTGCAAACACAAATGAATAATAATTTTTTACACCAATCATACAGCAATATTCACACATTCTATTCAGTATTTATTTATATGAATGTATGGGTAATATTTTGTTTTTGGTTGAAGTTGTTTTTTATTTGCTTTTGCTTGTGGGTTCATTTATTTAGTTTGTTTAACATTGAATGAAAAACACTATGTTGTTGAAAAACAAACGAATGTATTTAAACGGCATTTGGGTGTAGTCAAGCAGACCTCTACTAGATACATCATCTACATGATCATCATCATGTATTGTGTTTAACTATAATCAATATGACCATGAAATTTGAAAAAAGCACTCGGCTTGTAAATTTGTAAAAAAAAGACCAAATAATAAAAAATGTAGAATAATCTTTTAGTTGTAAAAAAGTAAAGAAAAAAATAACGAAATACACAAACAACAACTTAAATGTTAAGTGAACAAATTAAATGTTCATACAAATGTTTATTTTATTTATTTTTTATTTTATTTCAAATTTTTATTTGGAGGGCATTTCTTTTAAGAATCTTTTATACATACTTTGTAATCGCAATTTATTAGATACAAAGTTTGGTAATCGCATTAGCTTACCTGAACAATGTTTTTCTTTTATTGAAAAAAAAAAAATATTTTATTGCTGTTAATGATTAATGTATATAAATTAGATTTTTTAGCTAATTTTATGATTTGATTTTTTAGGGCAAAGTATTATGTAACACATGTTTAAAATATAAACAAGTCGAGAGTTGTGGTAGGTCAAGATCGAACATTGTTTACACTACATCAAAATATGTTTTATTTTACGTAACATCTGTAGAGAAGACATGCAAGCTAAACTCTCTCCAGCCCTGGGGCTTTTATAGGACCAAATTAAGGTGTGTGGAAGAGTTTTGTGAACAATTATTTCGTTTTTAAAATTCTCCAACCAAATTTGGATTCAAAATGTAATATCCAGGAATGGGACTTATGGGTATTTAGAGGATCGACTGCCATAACATTTTATGGAGCTTATGGAAGTTAATGGAAGTGTTAGTCATAAGGTATAGCTACTGGTTGGTCCAACTAATGTTATTTTTTTTCGATTTCATCTCCAGGCGTCTCACAAGTTTGCGCATAGGAACTTCTGGGCAACCACCAAGGTGATGACTCGTGTGCGGGAAGCAAACTTTACCTCAGGTTAAGAGTTTGGGGTTTGATCCGCTTCAAAAAAAATTTGCAATAAAAATACAACAAATGATATTCAACAGATTTCCCATAGTGTTAACGACCACCGCAAACCTTTAAAGGGTCATCATTTAGGGATATGCAATTAAAATGTACAAAAACTCCTTATTCTAGGCTCGTCTATTTTACATATCAAATGTTTTTGAAGAATACAGGGCGAACATCTCCACCACCTAGAAAATACAGTAAAAAATACGTCATTAATAAAATTAAAAAATTCTACTCTATTTTTAAGATGCCATGATAGCAAGCAAATATGCAAATATGCAATTGGTCTCCTGTTTCATACCAGTTTACAAATGGCTGGACACAACCCACATCAAGCAAAGTTTTTTTCATCCTGATTTTTGCTCATTTACCGACGGAAGAGAAAGACAAAGGCAAGTTCTACAAGCGCCTAGAGCGGACTTATCAACGCTGCCCTAACTATGATATAAAAATTGTTTTTAGAAATTTTAATAGAAAAATGATATGATATTGATATGGCCGTCGGTAAATGAGGCTAATCGATTAACTCGCCGCTAACAATATGGTTATTGGCAGCACCAGGCTTAAACATCGCGAATGAAAATAAAAATCGATTATGCTGTGATAGACGTAGCCTGTATCTCTATCATGTTGGATGTGCAAACGTTCCGAGCTGCGAACATAGATTCAGGTGCCCAACCGCCGCATTCGATTCGAATCGAAATTAAAAAAAATCTTATTAGAATTTCTACACGTATAGCATTTACAGCTCGACCGATCCAGTAAATTTCGATTCTAGTCGAATGGGACGGTTTAGCCCCAAGTCAATACCTTAAGGCAGCAAAGCTACGCACTGCCAAGTACCCCTAAATATGTACGTAACAGCACAAAGAAAAAGCTACACTTGCATCTGACAGCCCAAGAGTACAATACGAAATTATGTTAATTTCTATAAGCCAAAACTTCTCCTCCCAAAAATACAATGGAAAATGACCTAAAAAACCAATTATATTACAACTATAAAACCATCACAGAAATTATAGTTTTGACATAAAGAGTAACCCTTGCTTTTATAAAAACTCCAGCTAAATCGGGGCAATACCGAGAACGGAAGATGAAGAAAACCGCCTTCAATAAAAACGCCCGTTAGGAATTTAGAGGATCTGTTAAACTACGCTGCTTAGCAGCTCTAAATCCTGGTTGATGGTTAAAATCTTTGCTAACTACCGCAGAACAAGCTGCAGGGGGTTTTACCCTAGTTTTCTTAAAACTTTGTATGGACATTTACTCAAATTTTTCAAAATTATGTCTGGCAGCCCCCTGGGGGTTGATGGTGATATGGGGTAAGTATATTCTAGGAATATGTTTGGAAGAGAATATTAATGGTGGGGTGTGATACATTTTATTACTCTAGGCAACCCCCTCAGGGAAAAACTAAACGGGGTCTGTGATACGTTTTATTCCTCTAGGGGCGACCCTGGGGAAGTTGTAGCGGTTTCTACCCTATTTTTTAAAATTTTGTATGGCAACTCTCTTAAGGCGTGGAGGAAGAGAGCAAGTATCTTCTAGGAATATCTTTGCAAGTAGAAACTAATGGGGGTCGGTCGTATATTTTATTTCTCTAAGGCCGACTCTGTAGGGCATTTTTACACCATTTTTCTAAATTTTGTAGGTGATAGTGATAGGGGGTAAGTATAATCTAAGAATACGTTTGGGAGGAAAAACTAATGGGGGATCTATAATACATTTTATTCCTCTAGGGGCGACTCCGGAGAAGTTGTAGGGGTTTTTACTCTATTTTTTTCAAATTTTGTATGGCAACCATGTGTAGGCTAGAAATAGAAAGTAAGTATGCTCTACAAAATTTTTTGCTATGAAAAATAAATGAGAGTCTGCTTTACATTGCACTCGTGTAGGTGCAACTCTGGGTAAGTTTTAGAAGTTTTTAGGCACAAATTTCATAGAAATAAACAGAGGTAGTCTTGGTTTTTGGCTTATGTCTCAGGCACTTATCGGGCGATTTTGCTGAATTTCGATAACAACTTTTTCGCAGATATTTCTGACAGTTTGGTACTACTTACGGAGGACTTCAGAAAGATTATTTCAACCATAACATGAACAGACGGACAGACGGAAATTTTAAAATACTTTTAAGTACAACTGGCTCAACAAAAAAATTGTAAATAGTTAAAAACACTTTAAACTTAAAAACCATTATTTTATTTTTGAAAAACATTTGTATAGGGGATATGTGAATAATGAAACAAGCATTACCAGTTTTAAAAAGTCCCAATGACCTAAATTTCATAAAAATATTTCAAAAAGGCTAGCTGTTCTTTGATTACAAAAAACGAGGCATACTTTGTGATCAAAATAATTAAAATGGGTCCTTAACTACTGTTTTTTGGGGTCACACACATCTGCATAAACTCAAAATACACCATTCTACGTTTTAAATGTTATAAATTAGAAATATAGTTAGGGGATTCACAAGATGTTTTATTTGTTCTATTGTCATATTGTCATAAAATTTCCACAATGGATTAAAAACATTAGCCAACTTTTGGACACTCAGCGCAGGTGCATTTGGAGTTGTGACAATTTAAGCATATTAAACGACGTAGTATTTTTCAAGAACAATTTTTGTATAAAAGACAAAATCACAATGGTAAAATTTTATAACAATATGACAATAGGACGTAATAGGACACCTTGTGAATCCCCTAAGTTTTAAAACTATGTATATAAGAACGGATAAAAGAAAAAAAATTTTTTAAAAATTATTTCTTAGTTTAATTTTGTTAATACCCTACTTTAAAAATTTTGTTTTTTTTTTTTGTTGTTGAGTACTTTTTACTCGACAATTTAAATTTTATTCTTGCTTATGATATTTGACTTTATTATTTTTATTAAATTTTTTATTATTATTTTACTTTTTTTTAGTAAGTTTATATTTCTAAATTAATAGCTTAACAAATGGCTTTAAATAAAAAAAAAATCACACATATTTGTCAGATACAAATATTGCCCACTTTTATGTACTTCAAGTTTGCTTGTTGTTTTTTCTGTACTTGCTGCAATTATTTATTAACTTTTCAGTGGCTACAAGTTCAAGGTTGCTATTTGTAGACATTTATTAAAAACATTTAGAATTAACTTTGAAAGTACAACTAAAACAAAAGTTAATAATATGGAATAAAAATGTTAAGTTAAACTTTAACATTGACTTTAATACATTTTAAAGAAACCTTAAAAATTAAACAAAAACAACAACAACAGTCTTAAATGCAAGTAGTTGTTGTATTGACAACTCTTGTATTAAAAAGTAACGTTATAATTAAGTAACTAAATGGATAGATAAGTGCATGATTATAAATAATATTTTGTAAATTAATTTTATATTAAGTAAAAAAGTTTTAGAAGTCACATTTCCAATCAAAAATCTTAATTTTTTTTAATCTCATTTTTTGTGCTTTTCATCAAAAGAACTCCTTGAAACTGTGCCTAAAAATCTTTCAAGCCTTCTTCTCATCAACACCTTTATTTTTATACCAAAACAAAAAAAAAACTCAAAAACAGGTATTAAGTGGAAAGATGAGATAATTTTAATTTTTCTGATCTTTTGTAATTAAAATTTACAAAAAATAAAAACAAAGTGACAAATTAAGACAACACAAGTCAAAGCAATTAATTTATTAAAAATTTTGTTTGTGTTTGCATGTTGAAATTAATTAATTCAGAAAAAAAAGACGTAAGACGTCTTAATGTTGTTTTTAAGAGTACTTTTTTGCGTTTGACTTCAAAGGGTTAATGCAGTTTAAGTTCAATGTTGTTGAAATATAACAATTAAAACTAATAATAATAAAAATAAAATAAAACAAAATAAAATAAAATTTTGTTGCATATGTCAAGACAAATGGACATTTATAAAATACTTCTGTAAAAGATTTTTATGTGTTATAAAAGTAATTTTTTTAATTTATTATCAACTAAGGAACTGTTAATATGCAAACCTGGTATGTATTGACAAATGAATTAATATACAAACGAGCATACATACATACATACATGTGTACATACAAAATACAATAACATTTAAGTGGTTAATCATGCAACTTAAAAATGGACAGTTTATAAAAGAATAAATTCATGCATTTACAGTCGGACACACTAAAGTTATCGTAAATAAAATTTGCCGAAATAAAATAATTGCGTTAAAAAAATTTAAGCAAAATTGTTGGTTATTTATAAACAATTAATAGCTGTATTATAAGAATTACAAATTAAAATTTTTATAAAAATATTTTTGTCCTTGACTTTTAGACCTTTTAGTCACTCCAAATGCAAAAAATTTCAAAAATTGCACAAATGCAATAATGCGAAAAAGGAACTTTTTAAACCACCTAATTGACTTGCGGCCTTAATCTCAGTTAATAGTCCTTAATTTTATATTTATAGACTTATAATGTCAAAAAATGCAACAAGCTCTCAAAAATGTTTAACAAATATTTCTTGTCTATTGTCAACCTCTATATGGGCCAAAATTGTTTTTACTTACTTACTTTTAAAATATAAGACTTCTAATCTTAAAAAATTTAAAAAGGTAACAACTTCTTCATAATGGATCAGTATTTCTTTATTTTATATTTAAGGACTTATAATTACAAAAATACAAAAAGGTACCAAAAACGTCGTAAATATGTATGACCAATGTTTTTTTTACCTTCGACCTCAATGTGGGTCAGCAGTCCTTGATTTCATTACAACCCAAACCGTAAGTTGCCAAAAATTGTTTCTTTAGTTTTTAAAATCTTTGGAATATTCTTTCTTGCTTATAACAGGTCTTAATAAATAAAAAGAAATAGAGTAATTAAATTACAAAAGGAAAAATTAAGGAGGTTGTTTAAGAATATGTATGATTGAAATCCACTGATGATTTTTGGTATTAGAACCCAACAAATAGTTTATTTTGTCCATTTCTTCCTATGCTCATATTAATTCATATTTCTAGATCTACTACGTACAACCTCAAAAAAATGCAAAAAGTACCAAAAATGTGTGAAAAATTTCTTTTTGTATACTTACTTGGATTTCAGAGTTTGGTTATGTTCGCTTAAAAATCCAATCGAAAAAAATTCAAAAAAAAAGTACTTTTTGTGCAAAGTTCCGCCAAAAACTTTACAGCGATTAACCTGCATATACCGAAAATTTGTTACCTAAAAATTATCAATATATAATTTACCCTTTTTTTTACTCCTTAGGGTCAAACTTTTAAAACGTTTTATTAATATATTTTAAAAAATCTGTTAAGCTCAATTTTAATGACCTTTTTTTTTTGTTTTGTTTCAAACAGTGCCAAAAATAAATTTCTAGTTAATTAAAAAGAATTTACCAAAACTGTATTTATATTTTTTTAAGACCTGCTGACTAAAAGTTACAAAAAGTACCTAAAAAGTGCAGAATGTATATTTAACCCGTTAGGGTCCCAAGTCTTTAAAAAGTACCAAAACCGTATTTATATCTTTTAACGACCTGCTGAGCTCAACATAATGTAAACATTTCGACTATTAGACTTATCATTACTACAGTTATTATCACTCATGCATAGCTCGCTTTTTATTTTAATTCTCTATTTTCACTTATGTCTGTTTTTCAATAAATTAAAAAAAGCACCTATACATTCTCATAAATCATCATCTCTCATAGGGCAACGCTGGTCAAGACTCTAATAATATTTGCAATTGATATTTGGGTTATCAATCGAATTTCAGAAATTAAAATTACTTTAGGTTACAGCTAGTGAAGTCTTTTAAATATATGTCTAACTGTACGAGTGCATGTCAAGATGTACATACATGCATATGTATGTATGTATGTCAGTAAATGCTCTTGTAATACCTAAATAAATATTATTTTTGTTGTCAGTAAATAATAAAACAATAATAACGAGGGCTTAGTATGTCATCAAAGTCATTGATGCGTTTAGAAGTAGAAAACAAAGCAAAAACAAAAACAATTCTAACAAAACTTTCATAGAAAAAAAAAACAAAAATATAAATGAAGAAAAAAGCTAAACAGGAAGTGCTAAATTTTTTATACTTCTAAACTTTATGTCAATGTATTGCTTTTGTTGTTATTTTTTTTCTTTTTTTTTTGGTTTATCATGATCTAAGTTCCTCAGAAGAGTATTTTAGAGAAGAGTACGAGCACTTCAAACGCGTCATTATTGTCACCAAAAGCATTTTTCATTGATTATCAATTGGCTTGTGCTTGGTGTTTGTGTATGTAAATTGTGATCTTTGTGTGTTTTGGTTCGTTATTCAAAATTAATGTCATCTCCCCGTTTTTTGTTTCCTACAGTTTGAAAGATCATTGAATCGGTTTTGTTAATCGTGGTTGCATGCTACATTAACTATACTCTTACGTATGTATTGGAGCAGTTTGCTAATGCCCTAAAGAATGTGTCGTTTCAAAATCATGTCATTTATTTTTTTTATGCTTGTTGGAGACTTTTTTCATGGGTTTCATTCTATTGTGACCTTTTTGTTAAAGCATTAAGCAAAGCTATCTGTAGGTATGTTGCTTGGCATATCATATATACACACACTACTAAACTTTGGTTTTTTTAATGTGGTCTTCTTGCGGGCTAACAAATTGTTTTTATAGTAATTTGAAACAAATTTGTTTCTAAAATTCCTTCTTGTTTACTATTTATTTAGTGCTTAAAAGACGCCTTTTAGAACTGTTTAAGGGTTAATTTTTTCAGTATATATACACTGAAAAAATTATTACTGTAAAATCAACTGGAAATCTACTCCAAATAACTGGATATTCATTTGAAAACCGTCCAACAAGATATTCATTAAAATTAACAAAATATTTCATTTAAATTCAGACATCAAAAAATTAACTGACATTTTCGTCTAAAATTAACTAAATTTTCTGTCATTTACAGCAAAACACAATGTGTCAGAAAAAAAATAACAAAATTAAATATTAATAAAAAATAACTGACAAAATTAACTTCAACTGAAAATCGGTATTTTTGTTTTTTTGAGGCTTTGAATAACCCTTCAAATCAGTTAAAAAAAATATTGTATTCAAATTTAACTGTTTTTTCATTTAAAAACAACTTTACGGAATACTTCCTAAATAACTTACAGTCAGTTACTGTAGCTGCTAATTTTAAAAATACATAAAGTTATCAATTTAAAACGTTAAAGCATTAAATTAATTTAATATATTTACTTTGCTCCTCTTTGAAGCATAGGCCCACTATGTAGCTATGAACAGCTTGTATTTTGAGAAAAAACACATTTGCTGATCAGATCGCAGCTATAGTGCATATAAATTTAATCATGGCAAAAAAAAACAATTTAAAAAAACTAAAGAATTAAAAAAGAAAATGTCTCAATTCAAAAAATCTAAGAAAAAATCTAAAATAAGGCTATTTTAGAATTTTTACTATAATGCTGACTATAAACCTAGGGCTATTAAAACACTATATATTTTATTACTTTACATTAGGGCTTTAGAATTTCAAAAAAAAAATTGGTATTTTTTCCTAAAAAAAATTCAAATTCGTAAGGGCCCACTGTTAACTGTTCCGGTATACATATATGATAAATTTTTAATTTTTAAAAATGTATCCGTAAAAATAGATTTTAGAATAATATAAATTCGTAATGCAGTTTTAAGTATAGGGAAAGTAATGAAGGGGGTTTGGGCCTAAACTGGCCTAAAATTGGTTTAAATAAAATTTTTTTACAAACATAAATAAATAAATAAATAAAAAAATAAATAAAAGCTTACAGATAAAC
Source organism: Melanophora roralis (assembly GCA_963583895.1). Lineage (NCBI taxonomy): Eukaryota > Metazoa > Arthropoda > Insecta > Diptera > Rhinophoridae > Melanophora > Melanophora roralis. Next base: position 69,347,602 of record OY757188.1, read on the forward strand.
TTAATTTATAGTCTCATATTGTAGATTAAGGAAATATATTAAACGTCAATTTTAATAAAAAGTGGTATTGTTATACAGTGAATATAAAAACTTTTTAAAAGCTGCTCAAAATCGTTCAAGATTACTGGAGATAAGCCAAAATTTTGCGACAGAGTGTTTAGTAAATATGATATTAATCAGAAAGCAATTTTGTGCATAGAAGCACTACATCATGATAAAAGTAAAACTAAAATAAAAGAAGCGCAATTCCCAAAATTCCCAAAAACCATAAAAAAATCCCACAATTAATTTGTTGGGTTTTTGCAGTTTTCTCACGCCAGGTTCTTTTTTAACCGCAACCTTAGAATAACCTGACTTAATTTAAAATAATTTTTTTCTAAAACAGATGCAAGTCTGTAATTTCTAGGCTAAAGTGTATTGATATATGTAAAAAGTTTTTGTACTCACCCCACATACCGGGTAGGGGTATTATGCGTTTGTGCAGATGTTGATAAGAGTTATAAACAAGAATTACATTTTTTAAAAGTGACCTAGCAAAAGCTTTGCTTACGAAATAAGTAAGCAAGTAATATTGGAGATAAAGAAATAATAGTTACGTTTCGACTGAATAACTAGTTATTTTTGTTTTAGTTGTCTGGAATATATCGAACACTGCGTAAAATGTCCTTAGAAAAAACAATCAAGTATTTAGTTTCCTAGCATTAACTACAAGTTAAATTAATATGTACTTATAACGCCTTTACCAAAAGGTAATTTTTCTGTCGTGTTGACTTATTTAACCTGTACTTCAATTACACAGCTGCAATAAGATTTCACTGGGAATTGTTGAAATCTAAAAAAATATTGTCATGTTTTTTTTCTACAAATCATTAGGTCCCCGCTTCATAGCTGCTGGAGACTATAACGCTAAGCACTCATACTGGGGCTCCCGCCTAATTAGTCCCAGAGGTCGTGTCTTGTATGACTCAGTGTCGGAAATAGGACTTTTCGTTATTTCAACTGGACAACCAACCTATTGGCCAACGGACAATAATAAAATTCCAGACGTAATAGATTTTGGCGTGGCAAAAGGTATATCACCGGACCTTATTGAGGCTGAAGCCTCCTTCGATTTATCTTCTGACCACTCACCCACAATTATCACTATTTGCAGTCCTCACCAAATAGCAACTAGTGATTTTTTCTTATCAAAAAGAGTAAATTGGTTAAAATATAAAAAATATATCAGCTCTCACTGCTCGGAACACATACCACTAAAAACTCCCCAAGAAATCGATGATTGCCTAAATATCCTAAATGAAAACATTAAAAAAGCCGTTGAACATGCTTCTTCAACATACCGTCAGGTCAAATACAACAAAATTTTTTCTGTCGATGTTGAGGAGCTTTTATCTGAAAAAAGGAGAGCGCGAAGAGAATGGCAACAGCATAGATCGCCCCAACTTAAAACGAAGCTAAAAGAGTGTACAAATCGCTTAAAAAACTTGCTGGAGGTACACAGAATTGCATCAATTAAGAAGTATTTGGAAGGTCTAGACGCAACCCCTCAAACAAATTATTCTCTATGGCGATCAGCCAGTCGTCTCAAAAGACCCGTAATCGCAAAACCACCACTGCGCAATCTAAGAGGATCCTGGGCTAGAAATGATGAAGAAAAATGCGATCTGCTCGCAAGCCATTTAAGAAACGTGTTCACTCCTAATACATGCACTGACGTGAGGGAATTACCGCCTGTTGTTTCTAGACGTCCTATAGAAATACGTTTCCGATATTCAGATGTGGTAGAAGCTATTTCTAACCTTAATGATAAAAAAGCTCCTGGCGTTGATAAAATAAGCAACAAAATGCTCATTGAGCTACCTTTTACAGCAAAAAGAATAATTCTTTTTATTTTTAATGCCATAATACGGCTTGAACATTTTCCACCAATATGGAAAGTTGCCTTAGTTAAGATGATTCCTAAGCCTGGTAAGGATCCTTCTAAGGTGGAGTCTTATAGGCCTATAAGTTTGTTACCAACTTTGTCAAAACTGTTTGAAAAGCTGCTTAAAAACAAGCTTACTCCGATCCTGAATGAAAACAACTGCATTCCAGATCACCAATTTGGCTTTAGAAGTCAACATAGCACAATAGAACAAACTCACAGACTGGTGCAGGTTATAAGAAAAACTTTCGAGGAAAAAAAGTACTGCTCCGCGCTTTTTATAGATGTCTCTCAAGCTTTCGATAAAGTATGGCACGAAGGCCTGTTAAACAAACTAAAGCTAAACCTTCCAGCTAATATTTTCAACCTACTAGAAAAGTACATAACCGGTCGACAGTTTAAAATCAAAGAGGGAAACCAAATAAGTTCTTCTCAAACAATAGGGGCTGGTGTACCTCAAGGGAGTATACTAGGTCCAGTTCTGTACTTGCTTTACACAGCAGATATGCCAACCAATAGTTTTACACACACGTCGACATTTGCTGATGATACTGCTTTTCTTAGTATTCATAAAGACCCTAAAGAGGCTTCAAACCAATTGCAGCAACACGTAACCCAAGTTGAAAAATGGGCAAAGTTATGGGGAATAAAAATAAATGAACAAAAATGTACCCACGTAACTTTTACTTTACGCAAAGAAACGTGCTCTCCAATTCTTATTAACAACCATATGGTGCCTCAACGAACCGAGACAAAATATCTTGGTATTCACCTAGACCGCCGCCTCACATGGAAGCCTCATATAGATGCGAAGTTGACGCAAATGAAACTTAAAGCTACACAAATTCATTGGCTAATCGGCAGAAACTCTGTGCTTCGTCTTGATTGTAAACTTCTACTCTACAAATCGATTTTGAAACCAATTTGGTGCTACGGTATACAATTATGGGGCACTGCTTCCGCATCCAACATAGAAAAAATTCAACGCAGGCAAAACAAAATCCTAAGAATGATAACTGGTGCTCCTTGGTATGTTAAAAACAGCAACATCCACAAGGATCTACTAGTTCCACTAGTTAAATGCGAAATCCTGAACTATGTGGACAAGTATTTAAATAAGCTGGAAGCTCACCCAAATCCGCTCGCCCGAAACATCCTGCAACATAGTGGGCACACCCGCCTGAAAAGGAGGGATACTATTGCGCTTATATGAAGCTTGATAATTAATATGAGAACTTAAATTTTAGTCTGGCACTGGCTGGACTTATATTAACTACCTAGTTTTAAGATTTGAACACTTATTGTTAGTTCGCCACAGGCGAAGATTCAATAATAAATATATGAAACAAAAAAAAAAAAAAAAATGTTTTTTTTTGTGCTGCTAAAGTATTTTTTTTAATGTAAAATTGTATGCCAATCTGACAAGCCGTTAAGAAATTACTGAATTATGTCCAAAAAATTATGTTCTGACCTGCACAGTGGTCCATGAAAAAAAAGAGAATGGGCTAATTATATTATGATAGTTTTAACATTGCCGGTATAGTAAAAGAAAGCACTTATTTATTTACCCAATAAGAAAAAACTTGATAAATATTTAGATATAAAATCGCTAGTCTAGCAACATAGTTAATAGTTAATTTCTTTTTCGTCATATACTAATCGATTTGTACCCTATAAATAAACTTTATTTTCTTGTTTAAGGTTCATTTATACGTGACATAACCATACCACAGAAAACAGCTGTTTTTACCAAACTTATAAGCAACACTGTATTTGATTATAGGTGACTTTCAATTACGCCATTACCATAACCATACAAACCCATTGAGTTTTGGTTTTTATGGCAACGGTTATGGTTATGGCGTTATAGTAAGTCACGTAAAATTGATCTTTTAGGGTCGTTTTACGTGGAATTGCCAACGCATACTATTTGATCAATTCGTAACATTGCAAATTAAATTTAAATTTCTCAATTATTTGATAATCTCACTCATAATTTTAAGTTCTAAAAATATGCAAATATTAATTTGAGTAAACATTTTCCCCCGAAACCCATTAGCACAAATATTTACGCGTACTCGAGCAGGTGAACTTAACCTGATACCCTCCAAATGTCAAAAGATTGAAAATTTTTTTTTATTAACGTTTTAATGCAAACGCCTGCTACAATAAAACTATACATATATCAGCGTACATTTATGCACCCAATGCAAAAATTTTAGATTTAGATATAAGATCCATAATCTGGCAACCCTGAAATTTTTTGGGCTTTTTTTTATTTGCTTTGTATATTTATTGGGAGCAAATGCTTAAGCGAACAAAAGAACCAAATTCAATATTGATGTTATCAGTCATACAACAAACTGAAACGTAACAAATCTATTAAAGGAGTGCCTTTTTGTGTTTTTGGTTTAATTATAAAGATCATATACTCATACAAAATGAATTTTAGTGGAAAAATAATATGAGCAATTGACCGTGTATTGAAGAACAAAGTATTCCAAAAAAATTCCATTGTAAGTTATCAGATAAAAACAGGGCAAAATATAGTATGTATTTCCGTCTAACTATCCCATAAAAATTAGTTAAGAAGAGCAAGAAAGAAACTGCATACTTGAAACATTTGACAAATTAACAGTTTTTATTATTGACACAAGTCAACCTATACTAGAACATAAATTTAACACCAATTACATTAATACAAATGTAATATTATATCTAACACTACGTAATACATAAGTATTAATGTATGTACATATGTATATGTATATGTATGTGTGCTTGCATATATTAGTGTATTTTATTAGCACAGCAAAAAGAAACAAGTACATTTCGTAGTAGTAAATGATATTCCGGTGCTTAGATTTCATATTTTATTTACATAAAAAAAATTTTCATAAAGTGGGAAAACATTATTATCTCTGTAGGTCATGATAAGATTACAAACGTTTCGCCAAACAAGGCAAGACAAAAATTTCTTTACGGCTTCGGAACAAAAAGTACGATAAAAATTGTTTCTACAGACAAAGTACTCGGTACTAGTAGAGATTACAATTCTTTTCTTTCCTTTTTATTTTATCAACTTTAAAATAATGCAAGATAGACAGACTGCAGAAGGAAAACGATGCAGTTTTTTGTTCTTGTTTTTAAGCAAAAGTTTACAATAGATTTTTATTACATGTATGCTAAATTTTGAGATGAATTTAATTGCTAAAAATATAATAAGAGCTAAAGATAAAGCTAAATATACGATGGGACAAACCATTAAGTGATATTAAGAGAAAAATACCTAAAAGGTGTAGTGATATATTTTGCACATAACGACACGGTCTTAGTACGTTGCACAT